>JAJOZX010007699.1:112500-172500 GCA_023014485.1 Bathynomus jamesi
GTACAGGCCCGCATTGAGGCAGAAGGGGGCAACTTTGAACATTTCCTTTAGGTTGTAGCAAAGAGGGGTCACACTGTAGAGATCTGTGAATAAATGATTACAAAAACCTACGGGGGTTTCACTTCATATTCACTCTCATTAATACAACATCTTAAATGTATTGTAACATGGAAACTATGCAGAATCTGACATTTTACCATAGAGACATTGTGGTTTAGAATTATCCAAGGATTTCACCCTCCAATTTAATGTACTCTTTGCTGAATCACCCTGTGTGTGTATATATATACTGTTATACAGGGTGTTTCATAACATGTGGGACGCACTTTCAGGATGGATTCGGGACTTGAAAACAATGAAAAAAGTTTACATAAACATATGCCCGAAATCGCTTTGTTTCCGAGTTACAGCCCGTTATGTGTTCCAGCAGTATCCGCCTTACCTTTAAAGGAACTGTTCAAAATGATCGCCTTGCGCTTGAATACAGGCCTGAACACGCCTCGTCATAGACTGCCTGACGCGTTCAAACATTCCAGGTATTGCTCGGATTTTCTGGCATCCTTGTTCTACACGTTGGCGAAGCATTTCAACGTTGTCAATGGGTGTCACGTAAACGATGGATTTCAGATGACCCCACAGGTAAAAGTCGAGTGGATTCAGGTCCGGGGAGCGAGCAGGCCATGCAATGGGTTCTCTACGGCCTATCCATTTATCAGGGAAATGGTCATCCAAATAGTCTCTGGCTACTCGACTAAAATGAGGCGGAACGCCGTCATGCATAAACCACATACGACGTCGGACACCAAGAGGAACTTCATCTAGTAAATCGCTTAAATCATTCCTTAAAAAATTGGAATACGATTCTCCTGTTAATCTTCCAGGCAAAACAAAAGGACCGATTAAGTTGTCGGCAATAAGTCTTGCCCATACATTGATACTAAATTGTTGTTGGTGCCTTGACTGGATGATGGCATGCGGATTCTCTTCGGCCCAGTGATGAGTGTTGTGAAAATTGATCACGCCATTTCTTATGAAGGCAGCCTCATCAGAAAACAAAGGATAGAAAAAGAGGATCGCGAGCACACTGCTGAAGGAGCCAAGTACAAAAAGCCTCTCGTGGTGGGAAATCAGCTTCAGTAAGGCCTTGTACTCTCTGAATGTGATATGGGTAAAGCTGTTCCCGTAAAATTCTCCTCTGCTGCTGCTATCCTTCCGGTGCTGATACCAGGATGTTCCTCCACGCGATTCAGGACCCACTCCTCCAACTCAGCAGTTCTGGCGCTGATTGGTCTACCACCATCTGAAACTCGCTTGTTGAATGATCCTGTATCACCAAGACGCTCGTCTATTCTCTGAAAGGTCTTCTTATCTGGCAGACGGCGATTCGGAAACCTTTCCACATACAGACGTCTTGCTGCGGCCGCATTACACTCGGCAAGTCCATACATGAGATGCATGTCGGCCATTTCTCTGTTTGAATAAGCAACTTATTCACTGTAAGAAGTTACGAATACGAACAGTGAAACACCGCGATGCGCCTTTGACTGACTGATGGCTCTACACTCAACGATATTGAAACATGTCATAGAGTGTACGAAACATTACAATCGGCAAGGTCATACATGAAATAAGTCTCGTACACACACAAATACCGTCGGCAAGCAGTGTTTGTAAAGAGTTTGCGGAAAGAATTGCTGGAACACAAAACGGGCTGTAACTCGGAAACAAAGCGATTTCGGGAATATGTTTATATAAACTTTTTTTCATTGTTTTCAGCTCCTGAATCCATCCTGAAAGTGCGTCCCACATGTTATGAAACACCCTGTATATATATATATATAGGGTGGGGCACGGGAACCAAGTGTTTTTGGAATAATCAGGAAAATGATATTTATTTTTGTAAAGAAAATATATTGGTAGAACAACATTCGTAAGAACATAGCATTTCATGTCATAATAATCATGTACCGAAAATTATATCTGGCATATGATGTCCTTGGCCGTCGACGCATTGTTGAAGGCGTTTACGAAAATTGGCCTCCACTCTTCCCAGCAGGTCTCTGTTGATTTGGATGATTTGTTGACAGATCGCTTCCTTCAATGCATCTAATGTACGGGGCTTGTCCTCGTAGACACGTGACTTGAGGTACCCCCATAGAAAGAAGTCACATGTGGACAAGTCAGGGGACCGAGGGGGCCATGCAATGTCACCAAATCTCGAAATGAGATGGTTGGGAAACAGGGGGCGAAGAACAGCCATTGACGCTCTGGTGGTGTGTGGCGTGGCCCCATCTTGCTGAAACCACAAATGTCGACGAGCAATACGCCTTCTTCGTAACTCAGGGATGAAAAAGGTGTTCACCATCTCAATGTAACGCCCAGATGTTATGGTAACGGTAACCCCATTTTGTTCGAAGAAATAGGGACCGATGACGCCAAACTTTCCCACCACACACAAACTGTAACCTTAGGGCTATGCAGCGGTTTTTCATGGAGTTGTCGCGGATTTTCAGCAGCCCAATACCGACAGTTTTGATTGTTGACGGCCCCATTAAGGTGGAAATGGGCTTCATCACTCATTACCACCATCATGTTTTCATTCTGCTCATAAAGTGCAAGCATTTCCTGTGCAAAATTCAATCGTTGGGGGCAATCGTTTACATTCAATTCCTGCACCATCGCTAACTTGTATGGGTGAAAATGTAATTCTTCATGCAAAATCCGTCTAACAGTACGATTGCTGATTCCGAGTGCAGCTGAATGTCTCCGAGCAGAGCGGCCTGGGCTTTGCAACATCGCTTGTCTGACCCTTTCAACGTTCTCTGGAGTACGCACAGTGCGTTGCGGCCCCTTCGGTTTTGTTTCATTATTGAGCCTCCTGTTCGAAGATTGTTAACCCAACGTAAGATTGTGTCACGAGCGGGAACAGAGTCATTTCGATGAATGTTGAATCTGCGGCGAAACGCACGCTGAACTGCTGTCACTGACTCGCCACTCCTAACAAAATGATCATACGCGAACATGCGGTGTTCTAACGTCCACTGCTCCATGATGGCACCTGAAAGATAAAGGTGAGTGTTAGTTAAAGTTAAATGCTATGAACCCAGGAATGGAATGCTACCTACCGCACGCCCCTCCCATTCCTAATGGCCGATTACTAGCTATTCAAAAAACACTTGATTCCTGTGCCCCACCCTTATATATATAATATATAAAACCAAAAGTTATATATATATATAATTATTTTATATATATATATATATACACACACACACAGGGTGTTTCATAACATGTGGGACGCATATGGGATTGAACTGAGAATGGTCCCTGAGGCTTATCCCTGAGGTGTATCATATATATATATATATATATATATATATATATATATATATATATATAGTTAGTTAGTTAGTTAGTTTAAAAAACAATAACCGCGTAGAAATCTTAAGAGAACAACGTCCATGCTTCCAAGGGCATTTTCAGATTAAAATACTGTGAATATATTAATGTCATATCAAATATCTAAATTGTACAAAAAAAAATTGGAAAATATTTTAAAACTGTTATTTTCATTCTTTTTTGAAGGTTTTTTTTTTTTTTTCTCGTTTGTAAAATTAAAATAATTTTAATAAAAGTGATTTCGAGCTGAAAATGATGAAAACCTTTAAGAAGACTTACTGTATTTCGGGATTTCAAACACTTCCTCAAGTTTCATCAGAGATTTCAAACATTCTTCAAGTTTCATCAGGGATTTCAAACACTTCTTCAAGTTTCATCAGGGATTTCAAACACTTCTTCAAGTTTCATCAGGGATTTAAACACTTCTTCAAGTTTCATCAGGGATTTCAAACACTTCTTCAAGTTTCATCAGGGATTTCAAACACTTCTTCAAGTTTCATCAGGGATTTCAAACACTTCTTCAAGTTTCATCAGGGATTTCAAACACTTCTTCAAGTTTCATCAGGGATTTTAAACACTTCTTCAAGTTTCATCAGGGATTTCAAACACTTCTTCAAGTTTCATCAACAATAAATTTTAATGTGTAACCTCTTATTAAGGTATCTATTGAACTGATCTTGAAACTTTTAGAAGAATTTTTATTGAAAGATTGTTATACAAAGTTATCTGTTTTTATACCATTATTCAATTAATGTGGTCATCCCTTTCACACACACTTGGGGTACAGTGAACAGTTTTCGGGAGTTACGGGTCCTCGGTATACCACGAGTTTGCCCTTATAGGCTACCCTACCCTGTATATAACATTTAGGAAGAAAATATTTGTCTAGTATTCTTGACCTGTCAAGAATATGATGGCGTTATGTCGACGTGTTTTTACAGTTTTATACCAATTAATGTTAAATCCAACTGCTGCTGCTCCTGATCAACTTGAAACAAAATAGCTCTTCTCATAAAGTTCACTTTTAAAGGAATGCAAAGTAAATGACGTTAAGGTCATAAGACCTTTCTCAAACAGACACTGTTTACAGTTTATCAAAAAAAGAGACCCATTCGGTTACATTCGGTTACATTCGGTTACTGGGTTTCAGTAAATCCATTTGGAATGTTTTTGAGTGTTTAGAATATGTAACCCACGATTTTTAGACAAAGAATTTTAACATATAAAGAAAAATATTTTCAATCTTACCTGAAAATTTCATAAATGAGACCTTCATTTGTATAAGGATGAAATTTCCCAATCCTGAAAAGATAAAAAATATGAAAAAAATACATATATTACGTTTATTTATACTATTGTTTTATGTATGATCTATACTACCACAATGACGTATAAACGAGATAAAGGAAAATGTTGGAATTTATAAGGTTCCCTGCAGTGATTTTCCTAAAATAGCAGAAATCAACAATGTCATTTGTATTGCATTTATCAACATAGTTGTGATTTACTGTAAGAGTGGAAGATAATAATTCATGTTTTTCATCAAGACCGCGTTCCATTTCATCGGTCCTGGCACACCATTGCTTAATTACAAGAACAATGTCCCTATTTCATCGTGATAGAAGACTGGCCACCAAATAGTCCGGATTTAAATCTAGTAACTATTTCACACTGGGACGTTTAACTGACAAAGTTCGAGACTGCATTTTAACAGCGTAGAATGAGCTCGATCAACACGTCATTTCAACAGCAGTTCTGCAGTGGCGCTCAAGGCTACTACAATTGGTCATTAATAATAATGGAAGACATATGGAACACATGCTGTACTAATATTTTATTCTATTTGTGTTTGTTCATCGTAAATCTCTTTAATGTTCAATTAATCTCTAATTGCTCTCTTTGTCAACTTTACTCTTTACCAACCAACTACTGTTCAAGTTGAATTCGTAAAGAAACTACTCATCCGATTTAAATAAACTCTTTTAATGAACAATATAAAGGTTTAATGTGGTTTCATTTAGTTACCGTTGAAATTGTGATTTTGTTGACCCGGAGAAAAAGGGGGCCATTTTTTCGGGAGGGGGGGCACAATATATGAATGCCTCGATGATTAAATAAACAAATAAATAAATCAAAAATATATATACATATACAGGGTGTTCGGAAAGTCACTGTGCACTTATATAATCGAGATCGTCCACTCACGCTTGATGACCTGAAAACTGCAATAACTGCGTACATAAGGTCCATTTCAAAAGAAGAACTGACAAAGGTGTTTCAAAATAAAATAAGACGGGTCCAGGCCTGTATTGCTGTTAAAGGACATCACTTTCAACACCTTTTATAAGTTCTGATGGTCCCATCCATAACCTCTATCATATATGCAATGTTATACTATTGTATGCTATTAAATAAATATAAGTGCACAGTGACTTTCCGAACACCCTGTATAATCAACCTGGTCATAAATCCACAGGTTGGTCGAACATTTGTATAAATTTTCGTTCGTGACCATTTTCTACTTAGTAGGTCGAAGGGGTCATATATTTTATATTTTCAAATTTTTAAGCACTTTCGCTTATGGTAACCCGAAAAGGACGACGCTACATATTGGTAACCTTTCAAATATACGCATTCATAACTTAGCCCTACAAACAATTCCGGCGTTAAAGGGTTAAAGTAGGGATGGGTTTCATAGAAAGTGTTTTTTTTTTTACCGTATACAGTGATTATTTTTTGGAATTTCATCCATGTTAGGATTTTAATTAAAAAAACACTCAAAATCAAATAAGTCTTCCTTTATGTTTCCTCAGACTTTACAAACCCTCTTAGTTGTTTTAGGTTAGGTTACGCTAGGCTAGGTTGGGTTAGATTGAGTTGGGTTAGGTTTGGTTAACCTGGTTTAACCTAATCTCAAAAAAGTAGATCATACAAGAAAATCCGACTTATTTGAAAAGTTCCACTTAATTGTAAAAAAGGTGGTTTACTATTGGCGTTACTTGTAGATTTAAGGATATATATATATATATATATATATATATATATATATATATATATATATATATATATATATATATATATATATGATACAACTCAAAGTGGTCCCCCGGTCCCCCGTGTATAACATATATATATATATATATATATATATTCGCCTCTATTTTTCTCCACAGAGAATACTGTTCCTGAATGTTTACAAATGCAGAGCCACAATCAATTTTTACTTTGTATCTTATTCCCTTGAATGTAAAAACATATTAGAATTTCAATATCATTTTAAACATATCAATTAGTTAAGTCTCTTTGGCTGAATTACGTTACACTTTAACAAACTCTAATAATTTATATGCAATGCGTATACTTTTAACGCGCGGACCATTATCAGTCCTCAACTTTTCTGTTTCCAACGGATGTTAAATATTGAAAATATCCTTAAGAGGAGGCGAGAAGTCGGCTGTTCCACAATGGAATGAGGTTCGTAACGTAATCTAAACGTTCGGCATTTTTTGTCCTATTCCTCACTTCCTGTTACTCATTGCTGGTTATTTTGCCTCCCAGCCGCTCTTCGCTGATAACAGGATGCCGAGCATCCCTGTAGACCCGTGGGGCCTTCTTTGGGGGCGGGACATCATGGATTCATAGCTGCACCTGGTCTCTTTTATATTTCTTTAATTTGGACATCTTTGAAGGGAAATATATAGCAATAATTGAGTATTTTATGTACTGAATCCAGTTTTGAAATTTCGGTCATGACGAATAATGGCGCATCAGGGCTCGCCTCTCCTCGAATGGAAAAGAAATCTCTCAAAGTTTATTTTATTGTTGATATCATTTTGTAAATATTTCAAATACAACATTTTGACAGTCTTTTATAGAATATTATTTTCTTTTATTTAATTTTAATATTTTAATATATGTACATTGTTTTGTACGATCTTCGCGCGCGCATTTACAAAATTTCCATTTGCTTATTATTTTGTGTACAGTTTCGGAAAAAAATTCCCTTACAAACATAAATTTTCTAAAAAAAACATTGAATCAATACCAATTGGTAATTTTTTTTAGTTTTGTTCCTGAAATTTCATCAATGTCCCAAAATGAGTAAAATAGCAAAAGAAAAAAAACGGAATATTACGAATTAGTAATTTTTTGTGCTTTTTTAGAAACCGTATGTTTCTCGTCGAACTTTTTTCTGAATCTATGCATAATAAATTATTACCTTTATTATCACAAAGTAAATAATTTTATATTACTAAACTTACAAGAAAAGAGGAACCTCTTAATTATTGTCGCTTTTTTGGTTTATTTCCGCTCCATGGAGAGTTTAAATAAGTTCGAAAGTACTCGGAAGAATTGTTTGTTTTTAGGTATATATTTAATAGAGACTTAATAGTGATTAATTAAAACGTAAGTTCAGTGTGACAAGTGAGAAGGGCACTTTTCTCGCTTAGGTTCGGAATGGAAATACACTTGTGTATCGAAACTAAGTGTGACTATTGCATCATGAAAGATTGAAACGCAGGTTCTCGTAGATCAGGTGAATTAAGCGACATTGAATCTGGACAGTAGTTGCATGGGTAACTGTCCATTGCTCCAGATGAAGTAGTGACACACAGTTCGGATTTTATGTTAAGCTGTAGGTTCTTCTATCGTATGATCCCTCTGGCTGTTAGTACAAAGGTTGAATCACGCAGTTTTGACAGCTATCGTAACAAATAAATTCTTATACAAAAGTGTTAACAAACATGCATTAAATTGTTTGTTTACGACCAATGTTAGTTTACCGAAGGTTTATTTATAGAAACAGTATTAGTAATATTTACTTTACTCTTCATAATACTTAATAATAGAGTTTTCTAATGTAAGAAATTAATATAAGTTATAACCGTAACGATACTAGTCCAAATCCATAATAATGTCAATGATGACAAAAACATCGAAAAATACCAATAGTTGAAAATATAATTATTACAATTAAAACGTCTAATTATTTTCAAATTTTATTTTAGTTTATTCCATTTCGTAAATAATATCCACTCGTAATTATCTCCATTTTTAATAGAAATGGAAAGGTTTTTCCAAGAAAGCAATCGACGAAAGAAGAATTGGTCATTCTCTTATTTTCTCCAGAGCCTTACCTTCTCGAAATGAGGTTTAGGATAATCTTTTGAGTCATGGAATGCGCGGAGGCGCAGGATGTTTGGTTTTTTTTTTTGTTTGGCTAAAGAGAACCTTCCTTCCTTCCTTCGTTCTTTCTTTTATGGTTAAAATCTAGGGGGTTATATATTTAGTAATTACGAGGGTTTTAACATGTTTTTATGTTTAAAGTAATTTGTAGTCGGAAAAAAGACTGCTCAATTGTATCTTTTTCACTTGGTTAAAAACCAACCCTCGTATTTCGTGTCCAGTTATGTTTTTCTGGAGTAAAAACTGTTAAAATCATTAAAATCAATAATCACGTCCGTGTTCCATGACAGTTTCACGTAAAAAATCATAGAAAAATCTATCCAAAGAAATGACATTTCCTACGTTAGTGAAGTCCCTTTTTATATCCTTATAATGATTAATATTTCCGTTCATATTCCGACGGACTTTAGAATTCTTTTCTTTTTTTCAAATTCGCTTTCATCCCAAACGCTGACTAAATTGGAAAGGAGGAAAACAGAACACAATTCAAGGTCAACAGCAAAAGGAAAAAGAGCTGACGTTCAGTTCAGGTTGTATTTTGAAGATTAACGTAGTCAACGAAGACTTTTTTCAAAGTATATTTTTTTAAAATATACATAGACATTTATAAATAAAAGTTGTATTGTATGCTTAAACCCCGCCGTCATTTACAAATTAACGTGATTGTTTATTAACAGATGTAAGGAAAAGCTGGAAGAGTTTACATTAGAAAATATTTTAAAAAAATCCCTTCCAAAGTTAATATTTATGAAGGTGTTATGCTTGTCATTATGAACGTTTAAATTATAATGTGACGTAGCTATACGTTAATATTCAGCCGGTTTACGAGTGAAATTATGAATAATAATAAAGCACGAGATTTCGAATAACGTTCTTGAAATTTGGGATTTTTTTTTTTTTTAAACTCTTATTCTGGCGCACGAAAACCAATATTAGAACAGAAATGGTTGATACTAAATACTGAATTTCTGTACAAAATTTCATAAAGTTTAAACTATACAATAAATATTATTATTAATTCAGACGAAAAACAGTTACGTTCATAAGTTTCAAACCGAGAAAATGGTCAAAAATGATCATTGGAAACTCAGAGTTCTGGGATGGGCAACTACTTGATTTCCAGGCAGGTCAAAAAACTGTCAGTTTCGACATAGCTTTCAGTGAGGAGACATACGTGCGATAATTTTCCAGCAAGATGCGCTAATAGTGATTAATTCAGAATTAATTTAACAAGTGCTAGTCATAAATTTTAAACTGTGAAGTCATATCCACGAGTGTCTAAATTAAATAACCAGAAACGATGTCTAAATCGATTGTTTTTTCTCTCTTGCTATTGTGGAGCCCTTTCCTCATTTTTGCCCAAGTGGGCATCGAATCAAGCAACAGTTCGAGTAATACTTGTGATTGCAGCCCCTCCTGCACCTCTCTTGAGGGTGATTTTGACTGCAAAAATGGCCGAATTATGCCCAGGGAGGACTGTCCTTGCTGCAAAGTATGCCTTCGTCAAGAGGGAGAATCCTGTGATGGAGTAAATTCCCCCTGTGACAATAAACTAGGATTGACCTGTTCCACAAAGGGGGTTTGTGAAGGTGCGTGCGTTACCCTCATCCGTTATTTCCTTGTCAACTTCTCTGCTGCATTGAGATATAAAATTACTTGACCGCAGTAAAAAAAAAGAAAAAAAAAGCAGTTAACTCGATGCAGAAGAGAAGAGAATCTAAGATTAAAATTAATTCACCTTAGTAATAATAATGATAAGCTTTATTGACAGGATATCAATCCCATAACATAGCAATAATGTTGATCCTAGCTTTTACCTTTTCTAGCAATATAATTATATAAATAAAGTCGTAAGAAATTAATTATTATTGATGCCTTCCTTTATATGCGAACATCTGTATATATGCTTGTATGCAGCTCTGTACGGGCAAAGTACGTGTGCATTTTCTCTGTGATTCGTATTGGGTCACAGTGAATGTTTCGGATGAACTGATCGAACAAATTAAACAATGAAACGATAAACATTAAAGTCATTTTATTCTCCATAAGTTTCGTTCTTTGTTCTATATTTAATAATCAAGTTTAAAATGTAGATAATATCTTCGTTTATGTTGTCGCAAAAGGTTATTTAACAAAATTTCAAAGGTCACAAATTGGCGGCGTTATGAACATTTGAGGTAAATACAAAAAATTACCCGTCTGTCTGACTGCTCTTAATCTGGTTATAAAATATTTTATCGTCAGTTGAGAAGGACTTCTCACGCGTTCTTAATAAATATATATATATAATATATGAGCAAAAACTAAATTAGGCCTATTTGTATTCTCTTCGTTACTCCCATATTTTGGGTATAAAGTTTAGGACTGGCTTTAGGCCAAAGCTGACCATGAGAAGTTGATTTGTACTTGAAGACATTTTGCTTAGTTCATGAAATACACTTTCACTCAAGCGTCCAGGCAAAACCGCTACGACTATACAGGGTGGCCATAAAATCTGGAAACATAGGACATTTCTCTCAGAAATATAGGTTATCTGCAACGGAGAAGACAAATTATCGTAATATACCCCGTTTCCAGACTTTATGGCCACCCTGTATATTTCCAATAACGTTTTATTCACTATCACGAAATGTAAAACATACTCTACATATATATATACACACACACACACACACATATATATTCTCTATTCAAAATCAATATTTGATATATTACAACCCAATTAAATATCCAGGGAAGCAGCGTCTAATAACTTCTTTCCCCAGTATAACTATCTAATTAACACCTGGTATGTGTTTAATTAACGGAAGGTGTGTTTTGAAATAGTTGTTTTGTCAAACTGACTTATGAAAGACAGATTTTTATTAAGATAATTTATTACTTTTTACATGCAAATTCTCCCTCCGTTTGCGATGGTACCCTATTCCTCGTTTCTTTAGTTCAACACAACCCCACTTTTAAAGTTGGGGGAAGATCAAAGAAGTAAGGATAAATAAAGAGAGAGAGAGAGAGAGAGAGAGAGTTACAAGGAGTTACAAGGAAAAGAAGTACCTCAAAAGGCCTTGCTGCCCATACCAAGGAGGTACCAATGGCAACGGTTGCCAGGGAAAATTTTCTACACTCTCAAATAGTGTGCAAGATTCGGTCTAACCTTTTCTTGAACAGAGAGAGAGAGAGAGAGAGTTACAAGGAGTTACAAGGAAAAGAAGTACCTCAAAAGGCCTTGCTGCCCATACCAAGGAGGTACCAATGGCAACGGTTGCCAGGGAAAATTTTCTACACCCTCAAATAGTGTGCAAGATTCGGTTTAACCTTTTCTTGAACAGAGAGAGAGAGAGAGAGAGAGAGAGAGAGAGAGAGAGAGAGAGAGAGAGAGAGAGAGAGTCATGTTACGTATTTTGGTTTATACGAATGATAAAAGTGCGGTAGCGGAACGTGGAAATAGCCTGTCTTTCTTTCTTTCCTCTTCTCGGCATATATTCATTAAAAAGTAACGCGCGATGTCGCTTTCAGCTGCCCTTCACGCACGTTCTTTTTAATTATTCTTTCCCCCTTCTTACCTGCATGAATCCACTCTCTCTCTCTCTCTCTCTCTCTCTCTCTCTCTCTCTATGGACGTTCATTATCAAATATTTGACTCTTTTGAATTTTAAAATGCAAGTCATTATTGGTGAACGCAGATTTAGAACACAAGATTGATGCGATCATTTGCCTTACAGACTCTGTATGAATGGTTTACAGTACCTAAAAGAGGTGTAGGCCCTAGGGCCTACATATAAGAAATAGGTGTACGTGGATTGAATATAGTATTGAATAATTAAATGTTTCACAGCAAATTAATAATAATAATAACGCGCTGAACCCGTTCTACTTTCTCATAACTAAACGTACTTTTAATAATTAATAAATGACGTAATACTCGAACCTTCAATCGATAGTAAAGCAAAGCATGAATAAACAAACGCATAGCAACTTGGTTGTCATGGTAACCGATTACTATACATTTTAACCCTGAAGAAAAGTAAATGTAAAAAAAATTTGGGGGTATTTAAATTCATGTAATGAAGTCTCTTTTTGCCTTGTTTGTATAACTTTCTATTATGTATTGAGGCATATATATATATATATATATATATATATATATATATATATATATATATATATATATATATATATATATATACACACATTGAGTCGTGATTCAAAACCCTCATAAGATGGGATGATACAAACGATCTGGAAGTCTTCCAAGGTAAGAAAAGGAGAGAAGCTGATAAAGAAAGATGTGAATAACGACAAATACCACAATTATTAAATAATAATAGTGAAGAGGACAGTAAATAATGACATCTGCATTCTTTAAAAAATAACTCTTAAAATAATAACATTAAATAACATAACAAATCCTTGAATAATTCCAGTAATGAAGGGAAATTATTCTAAACGATGTCATTTGTGAGGGGAAGTTAATTTATACACTAAATCTGTTGTTATATTTCTTATAAATTAGCTCTCGGGAACATCCCGTTTGCGTGATTTTGTTTTTGCATAATTGTAGCCAGCATTTGTAGCTGAGTGGATAACGCCATTTTTCTATAAACGAAGTGAAGATTTGACTGTTCACAAGACGCTGCTTAGAACATCTTGAAATAATTTTGCCGCTTTCTTCCACCATCTCCAAATGTGGAATTCAACGGGTAATTATTATTACTAGCACCATCGGGAGTCAACCCCCCCCCCCCATCTTGCCTTCAACGTAATAGATATTTTCAGGCTTAGGAATTTAATAATAACAATAATCTTTATTCTGAAAGAATACATTACATAAGATATACATTACATCCATACTGGTTTACCAGTGTTATAACGGTGGGTAATCATAACTGCCTCTACGATCTCAACATATTGCTCACTTGTGATCATTTATATACTGTATTTCATTTAATTCCTTTATACCTCCTAATCCGAACATGTGTTCATGTGTTGATTGAGATTCTGTCATATCTTGTTCCACAGGTCTAACCTTCGCTTGTGAAGTTCTGTCAAATTTGGTATTGTAGCCGGCACGTAATGACGGGTATTTGTTTCCAGCTTCATTAGCATGCGCTGCAAATTAGATCTTTCGTATTACCCGCTGCATTAGTTGAAGGATTATCAGCTGTTGTTTGAAAGTAGGTTCTGATCTCTTAAAGGAGCTCTAGGTATGTGATGAGTTTCTAAAATTTCGTCTACCTCGTGTGTATCCATCTTGCAACTGTATCTCCATTCGCTCCAGAGGTAATTTACAATTTCCGATCTTGGAATGCATTCTTCATAGACAGCAATCATCGCTCTCCTAATTGTACGAGTTGTTTTGTAGTTTACAGATTGTCTGCGCGGGTTCTAACTTTGTAGATTATACGTTGTTCAGCAAACTGTTTATGATGAATGAAATGGCAATTTTAAGCTATACAAAACACCTATTATTGAGATTATAACATATTACTTCATACTGAATTAATGACGAAGTGAAGGTTAAACTGGGAAGACAACAATTATGTCATATTCATCTATTCTGCAATGTCACTTATTTGAATTAGTCGTATTTATGGCATTTGCATTAACATCTAGAAACCTGCGATAGATCTGAAAACGTATATAAGAGCGGTCATTTGTACAGAGGGTTGACAAAGTTACAGTAAATATACACCACGATGATTGTCCTCAAGAACAAATGGTAAAACTCATCAGTGAAATGCCAGAACGTGTGTCTACATAATAGAAAAGGGAAAAAAACAACACGATTCTAAATATATTCATTCAATATATCTATTATTAATTTATTCACTTTTATTATCAAATAAAACAAAACTATACCAAAACCAAAGTTGTCTATTTACTTTTGTCAACCCTCTGGATATTGGATAAATATTCATCTTTCCCCAATTCTCCTCCCAACTTCGCTTAGATTAATTCCACCTCGTAAAATAGTTATATAATAATGCGTTGGTCTATTTAATGTAACTATTTTTATCGTTATACACCTGACAAAAAAACGTTATTCGTTATTCCCTTCATTGTTTCACAAGTACGGTATTTATCCTTTTACCCAGATTCTCCTTAGTCGCTTGTTCGACCTTCAAAGCGCCTCCTCACCCCATGCTCGTTCGTATCCCTGCATGTAATATATATATGTATATCAAATTGTACTACTAACACACTTATGGGTTTCATGTATATATATATATGTTACACCATTGTGGGACCATTCTGAGTTGTAATATATATATATATATATATATATATATATATATCTATATATATATATATATATATATATATAAACTCGTATCTAAGTCCAGTACCAGACTATTTTTTATCTTCTAACTTGAATTTAACACCACGCCAAACCAAATGCAAATCCTTCTCAAACACGGATTTGAGTATGAACTTTATATATATATATATATATATTTTTTCTTAATAATAGTAATTTGTGCGTGTTAAGGGAGCTATTTTTAGGTTTCAACAGAAAAACAAATCTCAACTATTGTTTAGAATTCAAGCAAGGAATTGTTAAAGCGAGGAATTGTGAAGTTGATTCACGAAATAATATTGGAACAAAACGCACTGAAATCATTATATTATTATTAATTTCTATTATATTCCTCGCTAAATTCTTTTTCATAATGTCGATTTCTCAGAAAGAAAATGGTGGCTGTGACGTATTTAATAAACAAATTTGAACGAGAAAAATATCTTTTGAAAGTTGTATATACAGGGTGTTCGGAAAGTCACTGTGCACTTATATAATTAATGTTTTTAATATTTTTATATTTTTATATTTATATTTTTTATATTATTTTTTTATTATTTTATTATTATTTTTTTTAGTTTTCAACACCTTTTATAAGTTCTGATGGTCCCATCTATAACCTCTATCATATATGCAATGTATACTATTGTTGCTATTAAATAAATATAGTGCACAGTGACTTCCGAACACCCTTTATAATTTGTTCAAGAATCAAAAGTCCTTCGAACCAGATTTGTGGGTGATGAGTGATTGGGGGCGGTAGTCAGTCTGGCGTCGTACATTATATATGTGAAATTTATATGCGTAATATATTCAACCAATAAGCATCAACCTAAAAGCTTCAAATAAGGAGTTCATCCGATGATAGCAAAGAAAATGTTCGTTTTTGTGGATTTAGCTTCAACAGTATTAACGGTTGAAAAGGATATAAATTTAATCATAAAAGTGAACTTAATGAAGCTTTCAAGAGCAACGTCAGTTCATGACCATCGATGAATCCCCAACAGGATACAGACCAAGTTATCGAGCGGCCTCCAAATGAAGCCTGAAGCAGTCTATTATGAGCGACCTTTTTATTGATTATTAAGAGAAGCAACTTGTATATAGGGTCGATTCTTCAATCACTTTGTTTAATAATGTGATCCTAAATGCAAGGTAAAAAAATAGTCACGATGGTGTCCTCTCTCTCTCTCTCTCTCTCTCTCTCTCTCTCTCTCTCTCTCTCTCATTCTCTGTTCCTTTCAATGAATTTTAGCTCCTAATGTCAATGACTCTCTGTCCTTCTTTCCTCAAAGGATTCCTCAAGTGTGAATTCAGCTATTTATTGAGCGTTGAACGCATCCTTACAGGAGGTCATTGCATTTCCAGTAATAACTCTAGATTTGGCGTAAAAAAATGGGCGAAAATTCTCTCGTGCAAATACGCATGGAAGGAACGATTTTAGGATCCTCTTTCGGAATACTTTTGATGCTTCACTGAGCAAACAATGGGTAATTACCGGATCTTCCCATCTAAATGATAAAATTCATCAGAATTAGCACTGCTCGTGATATATATATATATATATATATATATATATATATATATATATATATATATATATATATATATATATATAGCGTGTTTCAAAAAATCAGACCTCATACTGATTAGAGATTATTAATTTTTTCTGTTATACAGTAGATGAAACTGCAAACCATGCAGCTATTTTGACATGTAGATTCTGTCGCGTACGGATGTAAGGACATTAGGAAACTGTTCCTTAGAGATGCTAGTACACGCTACTAGTATGTTGTCCTTCAGATCATTTATTCCTCTAATTCGTGCCCGCAACGTGTAACAAAACCAACTCCTTATAAACTTAATAGGTTATCTGAACAGAAAAAATAAAAATAATCTGAAATCGCTATAAGGATGGATTTTTGAAACACCATATAGCATATATATATATATAATATATATATATATATATATATATATATATATATATATATATATTAGAGTGTCTCTTATTTTCGAAGTGTTGATTTTTTAGGTTGCGCCCCCTCAACCAGTTCCATTGGTTGAAAAGACATCACATATAAAATGTTTTTTGGATTGAACAATTTTTGGAGGTCGCCCCCGCTTATTAAAGTTCATAAAATATAGCTATTATTTATGCAATTAATATTGAAATTACTAGCAGTTGTCAAGTATACTAAACATATGTTTTAATTAATTAATCATCATATTTATGATGAATTCAATTAAATGAATATATTAGAGATAATTGTCAAGTTTGTAGCTGAAAATCTACAGTAGATGATATTAAAGGCTCAAAGCTGCCCCCATATAGGCAAGCTTTTGGTTATTTATGCACCTCCACAGAAAGAAAAACATGACAATCCGCGATGCTCTGCGTCAATCTATTCGAGCCACAATAGTATCTGGGATAAGGCCAATATTCCTACTCAGCAGGAACCTCGTGCCATGAAGAAGTTAGAGAATTTCTTTAACGAATGGACTTGCTTAAAGAAGCATGCTTCCAGAACAAGCCAGAGCCATAAAACCAAGGAGGCTGATTTTGTAGAGCGATTGGAAGATCTCTTTGACATCGCCCATGGAGACGCTGAGAAGCTGATCAAGAATCGTGAGGACTGGGAGTTCCTTCAACTGCAAAGACAAAAAGGTCGTCCTGGCTCAATCGGTGGTGTGGACACTGTACATCTTCACCGCACAAAAAATGCAGTCAAACGGTTGGAAGCTGAGGCAACACTGATGAAAGTGAGAATGAGGAGGAGGAGCCCAAAGGAGCTTGTGCTTTACCAAATCTAAGAAAAAACGAGGCATGAAAAACATCATGACTATTCAGATGTCTGCTGCCCTGGATCGTACACAAATTTCCTCTAGAAAGGCAACATTTATCCTCGCAGAGGCAGCTAAAAGCTTTGGTTTGGACGCTTCAGATTACAACATAAACCAACATTCTATCCATCGCCTTCGAAATAAGAACCGAGCTCGTCATGCTAAAGAACTTAAAGAGCATTTCCATGGAGAATGTTCTATGACAGTGCACTGGGATGGCAAGATGATGGAGGACCTCACCTCGCACAAGCACATTGATCGTCTCCCAGTACTTGTGTCAGGACCTGGTGTTGAACAGCTGCTTGGTGTCCCCAAATCCCAAACTCAACTGGAGAAGCACAAGCTGAAGCCGTCTTAACTGCCTGAATGAATGGGGAATTACAGAGAGAGTAAAAGCAATTTGTTTCGATACAACAGCTTCAAACACGGGTCAATATAGTGGAGCCTGTGCTCTCATCGAAGCAAAATTGGGACATGATGTTTTGTACTTTCCTTGTAGACACCATGTTTAGATTATTGTTGGGAGCTGCATTTGAAGCAACATTGGGATCTAATCAACTGGTCCAGAGATATTGATCTTTAAGCGTTTTCGTGACAATTGGACTTCTGTTGATCAAAGCCAGTTCCAAACAGGTGAGACAGACACGATTACTAAAGAAGCAATTATCCAGTCTAAAACTGAACTAATTCAGTTTGCTAGATCCCAGGTACCTATGCTACGGGATGACTATCAAGAACTTTTGGATCTGTCCATCATCTTTCTTGGAGTGTCCCCAATAAAGGCATCAAGTTTCGTCCACCAGGTGCCATGCATCGAGCTCGCTGGATGTCCAAAGCGCTCTATTCTATCAAGATATGGCTTTTTCGAAACCATTCAAGATGACTAAGACTGAAGAACGAGGAATTCGAGATCTTTCCCTTTTTTCTGTCTCATCTATATGAAGGCTTGGACAACATCCTCACTCCCTATTGAAACCCCATTTAATGACTGGCTCCTTATGAGGTCATTGATTAATTATCCTAACAAAAAGATTTCTGATGCAACTAAAAAAAGCTCTCTAACCACTTGTGGTACCTGTCTGAAGAAGCAGTTGGTCTTGCTTTCTTTGATGAGCGAATTACTACAGATGTAAAGAAACGCATGGTAAAGGCATTAGAAGATGAGTCCACTGATAGACCACCCAAGAGTCCTCGGATTCCTGAATCGACCTTCTGCTCTGGTGAAGGACTACACCAACTTGTTACAAGAAATACTAGGGAATTCTTTACTAAGCTGAATTTGCCAGAAGGATTCTGAACAAGGCACCCAGCACTTGGACATCCAACTGTGAATATTTAAGGGCCAGAGCTATTGTTGCAGCTCTATCTGTTGTAAATGACCGGCAGAACGTGCAGTAGCTTTAGTTCAAGAGCTGAATAAGAAATTGACAGTGGGGGAAGAGCAGCTCCAGTTCCTGCTCCAAATTGTGCAAAACACCGCCAGAGTCACCCAGTTCCATCAAAACTGTTCTTCTCAAAAAATAACCATCAATGAGGTCGCACCTTAAAATACACCATATTGTATAATCATTGTATATTAAATAAATGTTTGTATAAGGAAATAATGCTAATTAAAGTAATTAAAGTATGTAAATAGCAATGGCATTTTGAATTTATCTCTATATAATAAACTAATGGTTTTTTTTGTAGCAATGCTTCATTGCTGATTGTATATAAAAAAAGAGCCAGGAAGGATTTTGGATAGGAGAAAAAGGATTGGGATAAAGAAGATTGAGGACCAAGGATGGATTATAACAACATCAAGGATAGGTTAGAAAAGGATCAATGATAAATAAGAAGGCCTATACTTATAAAAACGAATCAAACTAAAAAAAGAAGGAAGGAATTATGTGTATAATGAGCATAACCATATGTCAGGAGCTATTATGCCATGGTCACCATTTTTATTAGCCGGGGGCGACCCCTAAATATGAGCCAATTTGTGTCAAACTTTCAAGTTTTGGTTTTTATGCTAAATAGAACTATTTTAGGGGGCGCAGATAAAATAATTCAACATTTCAATTTTTGACTACCCAATAAGAGACACCCTAATATATATATATGATACACACAGATTGTGCATGGAACAAGGAACTCTTCTGGAAAAATTAAATCCACTATTGTCCCAGAAGAGTTCCTTGTTCCATGCACGGTCTGTGTGTATCATGAAAAGACCTCAGGGGACCATTCTGAGTTCAATCCATACTGTGTATATATAAGCACACCGGACCAAAAATTAGTCACCCCTAATAGCACCGATAGTAGTAAGTTCAAGGTCACACAGAGGGCGCTGATGTAGCATTGGTAAGTGACAAGTAAGCGGTGACGTAGCACACAGGATCAATCTGTTTCGTGAGGTGGTGAAGAACAAAGTGTGTGTTGGATATAGTCCTGCAAAATGGTCGTGAGGCAGACGTTACTCAGTGGCAAAAAGGAGCCATCGTGTTTGGCAGAGCCCACGGACACAAAATGTCTGAAGTAGCCCAATTTGTTGGTGTGTCAACGCGTACTGTCCAGCGAGTTTACAAAGAGTGGTGTAGTTCGCAATCAACTGACAATCGACGGCGTAACTGTGGCCGGAAAACAATTCTCGACAATAGGGGCCGCCGCCATGTTTCTCGTCTAGTAACTGCAAATCGTTTTCAAACGAGAGAACAATTGCTCCAAGAAACCAATGAGGTTCTCCAGCGACCAATTTCCGAACGGACATTGCGACGAGAACTGCATGCGATGGACATCTGGAGCAGGGTACCACGGAAGAGGCCGCTGTTAACAGCAAGTCACAAATTGGCACGTTATAAATGGGCTCAGAGGCACAAAAACTGGACTGCGGCAGATTGGAAACGTGTAATTTGGTCCGATGAGTCCCATTTTTGTTTGTTCTCCAATGATGGGAGGCGACGAGTACATCGCAGGTCCAATGAAGCCTTTAATCCTGAATGCGTCGAAGGTGTTGTTCAGGCTGAAACAGAAAGTGAAGCGCAGGAATACACCCACGGACTCTGGCGGAACTTCGGGACCGGCTGATTAACGAGTGGCAGCAAATCGATGTTCAGTACATGCACAACCTCGTAGAGTCTCTGCCTCCGGATTCGTGCGGTTATCAAGGCCAGAGGCGCCGTCACACGTTATTAGGTACATTCTGAGAGGGGTGACTAATTTTTTGTCCGGTGTGCTTATATATATATATATACGTGTGTGTGTGTGTGAAAAGATGTGCCACTCTTCATACTTACTCTTACACTATTAATGCATCGATGATTATTAAATATATATATAATGTGTGTGTGTGTGTGTGCGTGTGTGCGTAGGATGATGTCTGTTTTTGTTTGTTCTATGCTCATTTATGCACGCCTAAACGGCTCGGGTAAATCTTCACCAAATTTAGTATACACATTAAGGAGAACCAGAGAAGGTTTTAGTATCACACCCACCCCTCCCAGTCCCCCACTAAGTTGTTTTTTGGGGGCTTTTGCTGCGCATTCTAATATATATATATATATATGATGCAAACCCACAAGGAAAAGAAAATGATTCCAAGGCCTTTCGTGTATTCAGAAGTACACCTCGTCAGGGAATGAAGGGTGGAGGCACGATAACCAAAATATATAGAAGGGACAGAAAAACATTCATTTCACGTGTCTAATTGTGAAATTCATCATATATATATATATATATATATAATATAATATATATATATATATATATATATATATATCTTGTTAAAGCTGTTCCCATAAAAAAGGTGTTCGGTACTAAGAAATGCTCGACTGTTTCTCTGTCAGATCGAAACCTCGACCAAATTCCACCTTGCCACGTACAAACAGACCTAAACAGACCTTCAGCAATACGAGATCCACACCAGCCTTGGTAAAATGATTTCCCTTTGAAAATTCTCGTTGGAAGAAAAAAAAAAAGGATTTGTTTGAACTCCAATTTACCTTGACTTTATGACTATTTGACTCCTTTTCAGATTCTTATTTGAGAGTCCAGATTTTATTTAAATGAACATAATGTCCTTAACACGTTATGTATACACGGCAACATATATATATATATATATATATATATATATATATATATATATGCATTGCGTTCGAATAAATGTATAAGTAATCATTTACAAAAGTGACCGTTAGAATATTAAAACCATACCTGCATTTCCGACCCTAAAATTGCAGGAGGTATCGTATATGCAACATTCTTTAATGGCTTATTTGTAAATAAAAAAAAGAAAATTCTATTTTAAAGTATAATAATAACTCTTAAAGTTATGATCATAATTCATATGAAATCATTCGTCGTCATTTTCTTTTCAGTTATTTCCTGCATGCGTGCAATGACGCTCAATTATATTCATGTGTGGCTAGTTTAATTTCACTTAACAATCCTAACTGACGTGCACAAGGCCTATTGTGATAAAGATGCTTAGGGCAAGCAAATGCTGTTTAAATAGTTGCGCATAATATTTACTGTGTACTCACGCACACACACACACACACACACACACACACACACACACACACATATTGTTGTGGGTGGGTGTATATGAACAAATGTATGTAACATTATACTATAATTAAATTGATATCCCAGCACTTTAATGATTAACTGTTGAGTAATGCGTCACAATTACAGGACCATCCGAAAATTGCAGCATATGATTCCGCTATGTAATGTCCATTACGAAGCTATACTGCAGTTCATTTTACTGCATTGAATAAATCCGATGATATCTCCTCTAAATAGTGAAGCAAAAGTTTGAAAATATTCAACATTTAATGTTAATTGAAACTCAATACTTAATTTCATACTTATAGGAAACATTGCACGAATAAGCCGGACCTTCAACGATGATAAAAAAAAAATCAGATTCACTTAAAAGTCAAATCAAAAATTAACATTACCACGGAATTTTATGACGCCATTATCAAAGTTTAAGTTTGCATTGCAACCTCTTCAAACCATCCGGCCAAATAAAAAGCCTTATTTTCTCCTTCGTGAGAAAGGAATTTCTTTCTGGATTTAAAAAAAATAAATAAATAAATAAATATCTTCAGTTTTGGACATATTTAAGTTATGCATTTCTTCAGTTTGGATTTATGACTGAAGTTAATGAATGCCAATTTGGAAACGCAGAGGAGCGTAACAGCGATGAAGTCACGAGAAGACATTTAAGATGGTCGCTGCTCTATCTTCGTATCCTGTTTAGAGCCAAATAGCGGAAACTGATCATTACGCTTCGTCTTGGTGAACTTAAATCTTCATGATATTAATATTATTAATAAATAATAATGATGATGATAATATCATGGCTTCTACTCATTGAGGATTGTACATATTCTCAAAATTTACTTTAGGTTCTATCGATCGAAAAGAGTAAATCAAATTGGTTCGTTTTGAAATATTCATATTTGTTTACATAATTGGAACACCTCATCTTGAGATTAACCTATAAATAGGCTGACCATACGTACCGTTTTGAACGGACAGTACCGTTTTTTTTATGGGTTCTGTATGGGTTCTGTCACTGAAGAATAATTGTAAGCTCAATATGTTTATGTACTTACTTTTTCATGAATACAGAATATTACATAACCCCGTCCCTTTTTTGCCATCCCAATGTCCCGTTTTTGTCTCGAGGAAATAGGGTCAGCCTACCTATAAATCATTTAGAGTTTTAAATGTGTTATTCTGAAGTTAACATAACTGTTAAAAAATATTATCTTTAGGAAATATATGTATTTCGTCTATAATTTTTATCCATTTTTTCTTTTTTATAGAAGAAGCAGGGGCCAAGGGCGAATGCCCGAAAAAGCGGCCTCCCCAACACCCCCCCCCCCATTTCATCAACAAAAAATATTTAAATATTTTAAAGAGGTGTTTACAGTATCTGAACGGCAAAAAGTAGAGCCTTATTTTAAAATGATTAAATGAACTTGGAAAAGGAACCCTTTTAATTTTTTTGAATTGATTCAACCTAAAAATTGGGTGTTCATATTTTCATTTAGACAAAGTAAAATATTTCGTTTTTCCTTATTTAATGTTTATTAACTAAGTAAATTAAATTTGGCTTATAATAACACTTACATTTTAATACAAATTAGATACAGTAAAAATATACAAATTAGTACCCGATGAAATGGTAATACCTCTCAGTAAACTAATGAATGAATTAGTAACATTAGGTATATTCCATGACAGTCTACGCAGTGATGCACAAACCCTGCAAATGTGACCCCCACGGGTCTTTTCAATTCACATTTTTCACATGAAAAGGGTAGCTACCCAAAGAAAAATCTGAAATATTACCCCTGGTTATAAAAATGCATATTTATAAAAAATAGAATATCTATATATCTGGCCCCTACATATAAAACAGATGGTTGGTTTGGCCCTCACATCAAAAAGGTTTGTGCACCAGTGGTCTACAGGAAGCCAGAGTATACCCTGTATTTACGTCGGCAAACCCAAACACTCCATCCAATTATCGGCCCATTTCCGTATTAACAACTTTAAGTAAAGTATTTGAAAAAAAATCGTATACAATAAACTTACTAAAATCTTAATCAAATACGATATTTTAACTAAAATACAATTTGAATTAAAAAATGTGTATCAGAACTTAAGCAGCGGAAAGCACTGCCTTTGTCTTCCTCAACTTGTCAAAAGCATTTCATACCTTTCGCATGAAATATTATTGAATAAACTTCACGTACATGGAATAAGAGGGAATATCTTCGATTGGTTCAAATAATATTTGTCAAGTCGTCATCAGTACATGAGATTAAAAGATAATTTATCCGACAAGGCGGTGGAGTCCCACAAGAATCTATTCTTAGTCCATTACTATTTCTAATTTACGTCACCGATTTCCGTCTGTCAACAACATTAAATTACATACAATATACAGATGTTACCACACTTACTGCTTCCCATCATAATTTAGACATTCTGATTAATGAAACCGAACAGGCAGTTAGAACATGTGTACAAATGGATGTGTGCTAATAATTTTTATTGAACCTGACAAGTCATCTTATATAATTATTATAAAAAACATATAAATACAAAGTATCAAATAAAAGTTGTTAATGCTACTCTTGCAAGGGTGACTAAAGTTAAAATGATTGGCATTAATTTCGACGAAAAACTAAATTTCAAAGTCACGTAAAACATCAAATTCAAAATATCAAGATTTCTCTTCATATTATTTAAACTAAAAAAAAGACTCTTCCTCGAAATGCACTCCTTACCTTGTATTATTCTTTCATCCATCCGCAGTTATTATATTGCTTTACAACATGGGTTAGCTCAAAAAACATATAAAACATCCTTTAGAAGTAATTCATAAAAAATGTCTGCGACTCTCTCTCCAATAATGGCAACAGACAGTCACACTTCCTCAATATTTTAAAGAGCTAAATACTTTAAAACTAAATGACTTATACAAATCCAATGTTATTGTCAATATGTCCAAAGCTATCAATATAATCAACATACATCACCTATTCAAAGAGCAATCACTTCCCATCAAATACACCATCATTATAAGAACAGACTGTACAGGGATTTTATATACAAACCAAGCTATACAATGAAAACTGCAGGAAATGCATTCCCTTTCAAAGGAGCAGATGTATGGAAGACAATTCCCATAACTATCAACAGGCCTCATCACTAACTGTATTCCGCAAATCATTAAAAAAGCAATTCATTAGCTCCTACTGATGTATACGTTCACTACTGCCATTTTTACCATTGTAATTAAGTTCCCATTTTATAATTAACTATCTAAAATGTACTAATTTCATTAAGCACTTTTAATTTTATAACTTTTCCTTTTTATATTATATATTTCTCCTAAATATATAATAGTTATTTAATTTAAAATTATGTAAATTATTATTATTATTATTATTATTATATTATTATTATTATTATTATTATTAACCCTTAACAGGTAGGATAAAATATTTGTATCGTAAGTGGTAGGGTGGGTCAAAATGACCCCTGTGTAATAAACTTAAAATATATGTGTTTTTATTCCACATAAAGCAACTTTGAACTTTCACTTATATCAGATTATCTTGTTCATAGCATATCGACTTGAAAAATCGCTATGGATCATTCTGACCCCACCCTACCTGTTGAGGGTTATTATCGTTGTTGTTGTTACTATTGTTATTATTATTATTATTATTGTTGTTGTTGTTACTATTGTTATTATTATTATTGTTGGTGTTATTACTATTGTTATTATTATTGTTGTTGTTATTACTATTGTTATTATTATTATTATTATTGTTATCTCTATTACTATTACTTATCACGTTAACTTTTCATATGAAATAAATAAACTAAATCCTATTAATTTTGCCTAAAAGTCACCATGGTTCCAATAGCATATTCAAATTAGAATACTGTGAATATTATTAATGGCATATCAAATATTTAAATTGTACAGGGTAAGCCACATAAAAGCGGCCCAAAGAAAATTTTACACATAAAAAGAAATATGAAATATTTTCTTGGGGCCGCTTTTATGTGGCTCACCCTGTAAAAAAATATATTTAATATTTTTTAATTTAATATTTATGAATTTTACGTATACTTTATAATGGCTTCGAAAGACAGTTCAGGATCGACTTGCGGTCGACCCTTCTGCAGCATCCAGCCTCGTTTGTGGAATTTGGTGGAGGAAAGAATCGGTTTCCGCTCTCCTCATACCCTCGTAGGTAACGACACATAGCTGGTCAGAGACTTTGCGCAAGAGCCCGTCCAGCTGGTTCTTAAAATTGTACAGACTGGTGTGTTGAAGGTTCGTCATTTCTTTTGGCAGCACGTTAAAAGTTTCGGTCTCGTATTCTGAGGGTATTTTCCACCGTCAGTTCCATGGCCCCCTGTCCCACTGCAGCTAGGACAGTACAGAATCTGCCTCTTCTCTCATTCCACTATGTTTCTGTTTCATTTCTAAGATTTAGAACACAACCCTCGAGTATTTTCCATATGTATGTTATTGTGTATTAGAAAATTAGAAAACATCAATGTACATATCTGTAAATCACAAATTTGGTAGCTAAGTTGTTGCTTTCAGTTACTGAGCAGCTGCGCTAGAAAAAAAGGTGTATACTGTATAGAACAATAGGACATGAATAAAGTAGGCAAAAGGAAGAAACTAATATCTCGTTACATTTTCTATAGTGGTGGGATAGTAAAAATTGCGTTGATTCAATTCACAGTTCTTTTATTTGATTGCTAATAATGTAGGAATAAATGCTACCAGTAGAACTGGACTATTTCATGATACTTTTTGACCACACCCTAATGAAAATAATAAAAACAGTCAAATACGCATTTTTTATTTATAATAAAATATGTGTGACGACATGTATGCGGCAACATCAGGAACTCGATGCTGACCAAGCTAAATATAGCCCATTCCAGCCTATAACGCAGGCAGACTTCCAAGCACCATCACGTCGTTGTCAGTGGCCCAAATTTAATTTTTCATTGCTTTTATTTATTTTAATATTATTTACCTTGTAAACTATAAGAACAAAAATGGTTTTTATTCACTTTAAAAGTAGCGAGTAGCGAGTAGTGGTTGGAATTCCTCTCAAATGTAGCGCTCCCACTGCCGTCGCTGCTTTTCCTCAAAAGCAGTGGCGCCGCTACTCCCAACACTGGACTGAGTAATACTCAATTATTAGTAGGGGTAAACTCTTCCATAATTTTAGCATGATGTTTGCTTTTCTGATGTGGAAACTCCTCCAGATAATTCCCATTATTTTTCTAGCTGTTGTAATTTTAATGTTATACTGTTCTCTGAATTCTACATCCGATGACGTTTTTACTCCAAGATTCCTGACCTGTGGGTTTAGTGTTATCTGTTTGACTTGCAGTGTTTTGTACCCTTTGTTCTGTAGCTCCTTCTTATTACCATATCTTATCAGGTGGAATACTTTTTGTGGAACTTCTTCTGCCAACCTGAACAATGTTTCAATGACGTTTTGCAATTTTTCTATCACCTTCATTTCATATTTCATTGCATATCATTGTGTCTTCTGTGAAACACGACACGACATTCATTAATATCTGCATCAATGTCTGCAATCACTATTATAAATAGCAAAAGAGCTAATACTGTACCTTGTGGGACAGTGCAGACGACTTCTGAGACTTCATATTTGACTACCATTTACTATCACTACCATTCATTTACGACCATTATTCTTTTTGGCCAGAAAATGAAATATCGATCGCCCCATCATTCCAGTAATTCCTGTGGTCTTAAGTTTGTGTGCTACAATTCCAGGATTACATTTATCGAAGGCTTTAGCAAAGTCGGTATATATTACATCTATGTTTTGACATCAACGGAATGTTTCCAGCACTTTCTCTTGGTAATCTAATAACTGTGATAGACATGATCTTCCAACCCTGAAGCCAAGTTGGTTCGGATTGAATAAATCTTTTTCTTGTAGGTAATAAGCAACTTTTCCTCTAATAACACGTTCGAAGCACTTTATAAAGTGGGAGGTGAGAGCTACTACCCAATGGTTCTTAGTCATTGCTCTGTTGCCTCCTTTGAATAAGGGGGCAATATTCGCGTTCTTTAATGGAAGTGGAATTTGTCCTGAGTCAAGTGTCACCATATCAAGTATAGCGGCCTGACAATACTCCCTTTGCATTTATTCTATATATATATATACACAAACGGAATAGATTTATTAATTCAAGAGTGAGAATTAATTCATTTTTTAATTTTCAGAAAAATAATTTTCTCTGATCGGACATTTTGTATTTGAGTTTTTTCTTGGCAATAATTGTGACTAATTATTTTGCCATTATAAACGTTCATAATTAGGTAGGCCTCGTATTAATGTAACTCAGTATTATTAATTATCATTATTGTTATTATTATTATTATTATTATTATTATTATTATTAATATAATAAATGAAAAATAGGTTTTTATTTTTAAATGTAAATGTATTTGACACCCCACACACATATATATATATATATACGTGTGCGCGCATACCCACATAAGCGAGGTACCGACATTTTTTGAGTCATATATCTAAAAAACCCATTAACCAGACTTATTTAACCTAACCTAACCATACTGCCATGGAACCGAGAAGGGCGTGATATGTGTTTCGAACAGTGATTTCTGATAAGTCATGAATAGCGAGGTTTACTCACTAACCTAACCTAACCTAATCAAACGTCAATTAATTTAACCCAGCATAACCTAACCTAATCACGACCAACATATCTTTCTTCCGACAGTAAAAATGTTTCAAAATTTTTTATATACATTTTTTAATGTCCCGAGGTACCAAATTTGTTTGTTTTACAAAAAATACCTCATTACAGCTGTGAATTACCACACACACTCGGCCACATTATGCTCAGTTGCCTCCCCCCGCCCCTCCACCCCCCACACACACACCCTTCATACATTAATTTATAAATGATGAGAAATTTTGTAATTGTAAAATGTAAAGAGTTTTGAACATTTATTGGGAAACTTCATGTATTCTTCTTGATGTCAAAATCTAGAAATTGAGCCCCCAAAAGTGAACGAATAATGAATTTGACTTCTTATTTAGAATTCATAAAATATAGGTCGAATTTTATTATTACTTCACTTTCAAATTCACATTCATATTAGAGTGGACAAGTTTTATATATGATCAGTGGTTCACCAGCCATCAACAGGAAAAACAGAAATAACCACGACATATATATATATATATATATAAAACTGGGTTTCAAATGTTAAATTTCTTGTTAAAATAATGATTAAACTATGATTATTATTATTATACCCATACCTGAAAACTTTCACGTACGTTTTGACAACGGTTTCTGTATGCACACTAGACATACCCATACACACTCTTTCTCTCTACCTATATATATATATATATATATATATATAATATATAATCAATGTGTTTAAGACATGTGTCAACAGATTCAGTTTGTTTGAGGAGTGGTTTCACTATTTACCCAGCGCACCGCTCTCCTCATAACCATTACCCATTCAGGATACGAATAGCCAAATATATTACTGAGGGTCAACGTACTGACAAGGCTTCGTACGTGGCTTATCACCACTGGTAGCGACTGATAAGCACAAAATAAAACCTTTTCATTATCTTTTCGAGCTTAATTAACTTCATACAGAAAAGCTAAATATTAAATTAAGTCTTAATCAAAGCATTCGCGAATGCGTAATTAAAACTCCAATTTTTGACAATCATTAATGGCTGAATTGAAATCGAAAGTTTGACGACTGTATCATTTTAGGGTCAAGAAAGGATTCGAAAGCGCTTCTACAGACCGTAAAAAGAAGAACGAAAAAAATAATACATCGATTTTTGTCGAGAAATGTTTGAATGAATATAAAGGAAAATAATTATGAGAAATATAATGGCAAAGAGCTGCTTGGAGAAGGTCGCTTGAAGCTGTTGGTAATGGAACCCATTTTACCTCATAATAGGTCAAGAAATGCAGAGAACCCTCGCGTGGGTTTTCATAATTATTTCGTGAGTTAAATGGAATACTTTATTTTGAAGTAATGATGTGAATATTTCATGCACAATATACAGGGTAACACAGAAACATAGGTGCATATATATTATTTAATTTACTTTAAAGTATAACTATATATATATATATATATATATATATATATATATATATATATATATATATATATATATATATATATATATATATATATTAGTATAACTGAAATATATATATTTACTTAGACAACCTGAATTTTTGATATTTGAGTAAAGTTACCCAGTCACCTAAAAAAAATCATGTAGGCCTATGTTAACTAACAGTTTGTAAGGCCCTTCTTCATTTGTCAGACAATATTTAAAGTTTTAATTAGTATTCCCTTTTTCATTTGTAACTTTGAACATTTTAATGTGTTCACTTCTAGTGTAATGGTGAACGTTTTGATTAGTAATCGCTTCCAATGTTAATGGTCAACGTTTTAATTAATATTCCCTCTCTCTCTCTCTCTCTCTCTCTCTCTCTCTCGGGGCGTGCTATAATTTTGAACGTCTTAACTAATACTCGCTTTTGTTTTAATTTTAAAGAGTCTAGTTAGTATTCTGTTCTAAGTAAGCTTTTACACCTTATAATGTAAATAATGTAAAAACTCGTTTCTTTACGAGCTTCAACATTTTTTTAGTTTTCGGGTCGTAATCTGAAAGTAGTTTGGATCCGATAATTCTAATTCCGTCACCACCACTGATGCTAATACCAATACAACCACTGATGCTAATACCAATACAACCACTGATGCTAATACCAATACCACCACTGATGCTAATACTAATACCACCACTGATGCTAATACTAATAAATATTTACATGAGTAAATATTAAAAGGTTTTAAAAAGTTTTGTTTAAAAAAAAATTCAGTAATTCAAAGTTTGGAAATGATCTTAACGAGGAAATTACCTTCAAAATTCAATAATAAATCTGTGAATATATATATTTATATATAATATATATATATATATATATATATATATATATATATATATATATATATATATATATATATATAAAATTGGTAATATATAGAGGAGATTAAGGATCCGGACATATAACGTAACCTACATAATAAAAAGGAAAGTTGACAGGAAGTAGAAGCGGAGAAACAAAATGAGGAAAAAACAGGATGACAAGAATGACGGAACAAAAATGTAAAAAGATGACGAAATAACGAAGAGAATTAAAGAAAATAAAATGAAGCTCAAGGCAATGAATGAAGATGAAAAAAAATGAAAGTGAAATGAACTGAAAATAAAAAATAATAATAAAAAACCAAATAAAACCAACGGAAGTGAAACGAATTTGAAAAAAACAAAAAAAAAAAAAAAAACCAAATGCAAATGATGGAATGATTGGATCTCCCCCCCCCCCCCCCCCCCCCGAAACGTTGTACAACGTTAAAGCCTAAATAAAGCTTAAGAACCAAATTAAAAAAATAAAGTAGCCCAAATTTCGCAATTATTTGTCATTCTAAATTCTAAATTGTAAAACCAATAGATTTATTTTGTTTTAAATTAAGGTTATTCAATTCAATTCAATTTAATTGAATTGAATTCAAAATTCTAAATTTAAAAATAATAATAATAATTTCTTGTATATTAACAACATACTAACCGGCAATATATATATATATATATATACAGGGTGTCCCGTAAGTCTGGACCCATAGGGATTTATAATATATTTTTTATTGTTATTATTATTATTTTATTATTATTATTTTTTTTTATTTTTTATTATGATTTTTTTTGTGGGGCCACTTGAAAGCCAAAGTGTACGAGGTCAACTTCAGAACATTTTCCACCTTAAAGCACGCATTGTGGAGGCGTGTCAAGAAATTTCTGCGACTGTGATTCAGAAAGTGCTGTCGCAGTGGAGATTGCGTCTTCAACTATGTGTGCGACACAACGGCGGACACTTTGAACAGATTATGTATAAATTTTTGGACTATTTTGTAATTTTATTATTTTTCCCTATGGGTCCAGACTTACGGGACACCCTGTATATATATATATATATATATGATACACACAGACCATGCATGGAACAAGGAACTCTTCTGGGAAATTAAATCCACTATAGTCCGAATAAGTAATGGTAAATGACAAACACTATAGTTTTATTGAGGTTCTGAATATAGTAGGCTAGGTGTAGTTGTAACCCCTAGATCCTGTCCCAAAGCTGGATCCTATCTGCTTTGCAGATAGCTGGTGAGGGAAGCTATATTTTTGGGGTCTTTTTGCGAGTGACCCTCTTTGCGATTGCCCACGTCGGGCTAACATCATGAAAAAGAAAAACTATAGTATTTGTCATTTACCATTACTTATTCGGACTATAGTGGATTTAATTTTCCCAGAAGAGTTCCTTGTTCCATGCATGGTTTGTGTGTATCATGAAAAAACCTCAGGGACCATTCTGAGTTGAATCCCATATATATATATATATATATATATATATATATATATATATGCGCCTTGGTGGTGTAGTGATTAGCATCGCTAACTGCGAATCTACCGGCGCTGGGTTCAATTCTCGTCGAAAGCAGTTGGCGCGCAGTTTATCCAGCTGTTCATCCTTCCTAAAAACAATAGGTTGGTAGATAAATGGGTACCCTGAGTGGTCTAGTGGTTAAGACACTGGCTGCTGATCGGGGGTCGTGAGATCGAGTCCAGAAAAGGACTTTGTAACTTGTGGCCACCCGTGGTGGGTCGAGGTTTGGATTCCACGTTAAGCTGTAGGTCGACGGTGAAGCAACACTCTTAACATTCGTCAGAATGAACAAATCGGACGGGAGCAAAACAAGGTTAACCAAAGTGTATATATAACCAATCTTTTACATTTAGGTGGGGCAGTGGGGCAATATACTATCCGAATATTTTAGTTTCTCATGTGGGGTGAGGCAAGGTTCTTTGCTCTGTTGTTTAATGTGTATATTGATGGATTAATTGCTTTACTTAATAAGGCAACAGTTGGATGTTGTGTGTTGTATATATATATATATATATATAGCTTAACACAAGGACAAATAACTTGACCTATGCCGATGATATGATGTTAGTAAGTCCTTCTGTTAAAGGTCTGGAGTATCTGTTAAAAGTCTGCGAATTATATTCGCAGAAACATGATATTCTTTAAAATGTTACAAAAACTAAGGTATGCAATTCCATCCCAAAACCTTTAATCAGCCAGCTGACATTAGTTTCAAAATGAGAGATGAAGCAATAGAGGAAGTACAAGAATTTAAGTATCTGGGTCAAATTATCACCAGCTCCTTGAGCGATGACTCATTTATAAGAAAACAATATCGAAGCCTCTGTGGTAAAGTGAATATGACTATAAGGAACTTCCGATTCTGTGCAAGTCAAGCTAAAGACATTCTCTTTTGTACTTCCTGCAGTAATATGTAAGGAGAACAACTCTGGGTGAATTATAAAAAAAGGTCCTGGCAGAACCCTAAATTTGCTATACAACAGATCTTTTAGACTCCTATATAAATTACACCCCGAAGATGCTCAGCTTCGCAAATGTTTGCTAACTACTCGTACAATGTCTCAAGCTTCCCGGAGAAAACAAAACGTGCTCAATACATTCTATTGTTAGTTCGTATTATTAATTTTTGTCATATGGACTAATAGTCTGACAATAAACTTTTCATTTTCATATATACAGTATACACACACACACACACACACACACACACACACACACACACACACACCTTGGTTTTGCTTCCGTCTGAGTTGTTCATTCTCATGAAGGCCAACCTTGTCACTCTACCTTAGACCTACAGTTTAACGTGGAATCCGAACCATGCCCCGCCACGGGCGGTCAGGAATTACAACGTCCTTACCCAGACTCGACCTCACGACCTCCCAATCAGCAGGCCAGCGTCTTAACCACTAGGTTACCAAAGGTACCCATTTATCTACCACCCAATTTTTATTGTGTGGGAGGATGAACAGCTGTGTTTTGCTACGCGCCGCCTGCCATCACCGAGTCTCGGGGCCGATGGATTCGTAGTCAGCGATGCTAACCACTACATCACCGAGGTGCATATGTAATATATATATATATATAATTTAGTGGTGGACCGGATATCCGCATCATTTTTAACATCCGTATCCGCACTTCTGACTGCGGATGTTATGCGGATATTACCTCTAATAAATTATGCAATTTACAATTAAATTAGCTTATAAGTAGCTTATAAGGCCCAGTCATGCACATTTCATGAAAAGTATTAATTATAATGAACAAACATATATATAAACCTCAAAGTATAAATACCTGGTAACACAGAAAATTGAATGAAACTTGTTTTATTGAATTTTCTGTGGCTGAAACTCTTGAGAAAGTTATTATTTTTATCATAATAAAAACATTAATATTAATTTTAATTCTTATGCATTGCCTGCCATAATAGTAATATCACGAAATTTGAAAAATTATGTCATATATTCATAATTCTATATTATATTGATACATTAACTAAATATCCGCATCCGCATCCGCGGATAATGAAATTAAAAATCAGCATCCGCATCCGCAGATGTTGAAAAACTGACATCCGGTCCACCACTAATATATATATATATATATACAGTATATATATATGAAAATTATTTCACGAAAGTAACACGTAAAAATATTTATGATGAATAAAACCACGTGGTTTTATTCATCATACAGGGTGTCCCATAAGTCCGGCATCATATGAGAAATTCATATTTTTCTATTTCTACAAACCATAACTCATATTTTTCTTATGTTCGGGATGCCAATTTCCCGTCCACCATTCTGTTCAGTGACGAGGCTGTTTTTTATGGAAATGGTGAGGTAAATCGACAGAACACACCGCTACTGGTCTAAAACAACCCTCACTGGTATACCTCTTCAAAGGAACAAGGTGCATCTCGGGTGATGGTATGGTGTGGCATTTGGAAGGATCGCATCATAGGCCCCCTCTTTTTCGATGAACATGTCACTGGAGGCACCTACCTACGTATGCTCAAAGAAGAAGCATTTCCCATTGTCTTGAACGAAGAAGGAAATTTTCCAACATGATTCCAGGAAGACGGCGCTCCTGCAAATTACAGCACCCAATAAGGGAATACCTGTACCAACAATTCCCTGGTCATTAGATAGGACGTCGAGGGCCTGTGGAATGGCCAGCTAGAAGCCTGGATCTCACGCCACTAGATTTTTATCTCTGGGGCCACTTGAAAGCGCTGGTATACGCAGAGAAAATTAGGAGTGTTGAACATTTGCGGCAGCGCATTATTGGGGCATGTAACACCATTACTCCTGACATCATTCACCGTGTGCTTGCTGACTGGGTATCACGTCTGAATTTGTGTATTCAAAACAATGGTGGACATATTGAGCACGTTCTGTAAATAAAAGCTTTGTTTTGCCTTTTTTTATTATTTTTCCTATGATGCCGGACTTATGGGACACCCTGTATATATATATTATATATATATATGTATATATATATATATACTATGGTATTTGTCATTTACCATTACTTATTCGGACTATAGTGGATTTAATTTTCCCAGAAGAGTTCCTTGTTCCATGCACTGTCTGTGTTTAACATATATATATATATATATATATATATATATATAATATATATATATAATATATATAAAGTATTTGGGTCAAACTATTACCAGCTCTTTGAGTGATGACTCGGATATAAGAAAACAATCTCGAAGCCTTTGTGCTAAAGCGAATATGACTATAAGGAACTTTCGGTTCTGTACAAGTGAAGCTAAAGACACTCTTTCGTACTTTCTGCAGTAATATATACGGACAGCAACTCTGGGTGAATTATAAAAAAGGTTCTGGCAGAACCCTAATTTGCTGTTTAACAGGTCTTTTAGACTCTTACATAAATTACCTCCGAGATGCTCAGCTTCGCAAATGTTTGCTACCCACAATATCCCGATCTTTCCGGAGGTAACAATCTTGGTACGAAAGCGTCTGTCTGTAGCTCCACTTAACTTCGATATTACTGTATTATTTCTAATCAATTGTGTATATATATTTCTATCCTTAGTATGTGAACTGTCATTGTATTAATAATATTTGTCATATGGACTATAGTCTGCCAATAAACCTTTTCCTTTTCCTTTTCATATATCTTTGGTTTCACTTCCGCCCGAATTGTTCATTCTGACGATGTTGCTTTACAAAATATATATATATATTTATATATATGTAGGGGCGTAGCATCGGAATGCACAAATGGGCACGGCCTTTCCCCCCTCCAATTCGTCGGTAAAATCTATGAGAGAGGAAGGCGAGCCAGTTCCATAAAACAAGGAGTTCCAAGTTTTTCATTACTTGTTTTCTCTTCTTTGCAAGTAAATTCGCAGAATTTAATGAGACGTCATCATGACGTCAGACACTAAAAATCTACCATGCTGAGTAACACCAAACGATGTAAACGAAATGAAAAGTTGTCGTTCATTTGAAGGAAATACTGAAAATGACGCTTCATGCGCTATGTTGCTGGAAAAATAAATTATTACCACGTTTCCTTAGTCACCTGCTAAAGAGACGTCGCATTTCAGAAATTACAGTGTTCATTGTTAAGTTCTATATGTATAGGGTGATTCATAAGTCCTGGCTCATATGTATTTATTGTATAGTTATTTTTGATGTTTGGGTTCTGAATCACCCTGTATAGCGAGAGCGACGTGTTATTATTTTTTAATGGTACTGAAAAGTAAATTTATTTAAAATATAATCCTGAAATTGATCAAATAATGTAAAAAAACCTTTCTTTTGACATATCTTAGGGTGTATGAATTTTTAGTGTTGATTATACAGGGTGTCCATGAAATAATGGTGCAAAAATAACTGGTCATTTTTCTTACTAATCAATATGTATACAATATATCTGGTTGTGTGCATTTCCAAACTGTCCAAGTTTAGAACTCATTAGACCATTAGCAAGATACTCTTGTCGAATGGATCCAGTGACCCAGGGCCGGATTAAGACCTTTAGAGGCCCTAAGCACTTAAAAGATTTTGGTGCCCCATATATATGTAATTCAAAATATAAACAAAAATAAACCGTAAAATAAAATTTTATTTTTTGAAATGAAACAAAACTTACAGTAAGATGGAAAATAATGTTTATTTTTGTATACTTCCACTTCATTTATATTACAATCTAAATTCTTTTATACTGTTATGACAATAGATAAATAAATTATAAAATAAAGATACGTGTATGATAAAATATTGTTATATATACAAATAAAGTACACTTCATAGACTTACCCTAGAGAAGAAGAGAGAGCAACAGATAAACTTCTTCAACGCTAATTAACTTAGGTCAGTATATCTTATTATTATAATGGCCGTGATAAACATCACTTGATACAACAGCAATATAGAGAGTTTATAGTTTCTTTTATTTTAATATTAATTTATATTACAATTCTATAAACCTAAATCTTTCTGTAAAACAATACCAAATGATTATGTAAAATATATATTAATATTATATGCACAAATCACACGTTCAGAATAACTTCCTATAGCACACGAAAATATTAATCTATATGTATTTTTAATATGGCGCTCAAAGATTTGATATAAACAAAATAATAACGCAAAGCGTAAAGTGTGTGATTACAACGAAATATATTTATTCTCTCAAAAGGGTTGTTGTTCACTACAAATTCAAACAATGAAAAAAAATAAATACTATATATGAATTATATAATTCAGTTTTCAACAGCTTATAGGCTATAAGCCGCGATTATAATAGTATAATAAATCCATGGTAAATCCGACAATGGAAAATTTCTGTGGTGCCCCCCTTCCCTTGATGCCCTAAGCACGGGCTTATTTTGCTTAATGGTTAATCCGGCCCTGCAGTGACCCCTGTTTCTTTGACGGAGTTCTGCCAGACTACTGGGTTTGTCGCAATATACAAGCGTTTGTTCAGTCAGGTGATTGAGGTGGCCACGCTATTAGTCCACCACGGCCTATCCAGCGCTGATGAAAGGTTGCCTCTAGAAAGTTGCAAACAACAACGGCGTAAGGGAAAGTCACTTCATCTTGTTGAAAAATTACACTTCTTATGTCAACTCCAACAGCCCTTAGTTGGGAAAAATCTTTATAACATGTTAAGAATAGTGCGCTCCAGTCACGGTATGATCGTTAAAGAAAAATGGACCGATTATGTAGTCCCGTGACATAGCACACCAAAGGTTAACCTTTGGTAAATCCCGTTCATATTGATCTGTTTCAGCGCTGGAAAGGCCACTTCGATCGCCCGACGTAGCCCCTTTGGACATTTAACTATGGGGTTATTAAAACACTTGTATATCATGACAAACCCAGGTATTTGGCAGAACTCCGTCAAAGAATCAGAGATTATTGGATCCATTCCACGAGAGCTTAAATGAAGTTTGAGTGTCAAATACAGAGTACAGACTGTAGCGTAGAATGATGGTCATCATGTGGAAATGATTAAATGTGAACAGTTTAAAAATGTAAATAATCATATATGTATATATGTGTATATATATACACACACACACACATTAATTAATAATAATTAATGAGAAAATTATGATTAATTATTATTTTTGAAGCATTGTTTCTCGGACATCCATCCTCTTATATTCGCTTGAATAGGCTAAACACAAAACAACACGTAGACAGTTAATTTCATTCTTTATTTTAACTGCAACTATTGATGAGAACCAACTTCGCCTAAGTATGCCTTTCAACCTTCAAATGCTCCGTGCGATGATTCCTCATTTCACGAAGGTCAAGCTTGTAAAATAGAATAAAAAATTTAAATACTTCAGACACCAGTTCTGGATACTCACTTTTCCGTGCTATCCAAAATGTACCTAAGTCTTCTGACGGGAATGACTACTGTAGGGTCTTGTCAGAAAATGTTCAATCAGTTTATCGTGTAGCTTCTTGCAAGTTCGGCAGACTCTACCACCCTTTCATTGATTAAGTATCCACTTCTTACCAAGCTTTTCATCATCACTTGGGAAATAGTTCGAGAGCTGTTTTTACAGCCGAAGTACGTGGAGCATTATTATTTAGGGAAAGGGGGTCATGAATTAATTTTTATGTCAAAAGGGGGTCGCCAACACAGAAAAGGTTGAGAAACACTGCTGTAGGGCCTAAGCCTAACATGGATTAGTATAAGATCGTTTAGAATTTTTACATGCAAAGGGAGACATTTTCCATCGTTTTCATAACATTTAGCAATTAGCTAATCGGCTTTGTAATTATCTACAGGGTGTCCATAAAGTCATACATCATAGGAACATAAGCAATGGCTATTTATTTATGTCTCCATTAGGCCAAATATGTTGAAGAACATTCAAAGAAACCTGCTTTTTCGTTTACAAACTTGTTTTGAGAATGGTGGGAATCATTTCGAACAAATAAATAAGAAAAAAATAAAAAATTAACAAAATATGCCCAGTAAAGCCTAAAGCGTAAGGGCCAAATTAAATAAAATAAATAGTCGAGCTTCACAATTATTCATGCCATTGTAAATTAAAAAGAACGTATTTATTTTATTATTAATAATAAAGGTTATTCAATTCAATTCAATTAAATTAAAAAAATAAATGTTTTTTCCTATGATGCGTGACTTTATGGACACCCTGTACATATTTGGTTTGAAATATAAGTGAAGCTGAAAAAGTTTAATTAAAGTGAAGCATTTTACATATTTAAAATGTACATACATAATATTCTTTCATTTTTATAACATACAAAAAGTAGTCTATTGAAACTAGATGTTTATTTTCTATGTGAACGGATTTCCTATCTGACAGAGGAGGGAAAAAACACGCACACAAAATTAAACGAGCAAAAAAAATGTTGCAAATGTATATACACACACACACACACACACACACACACACACACACACACACACACATATCTCTCTTGTGAAAATGCCTGCGCAATAAATATAACGGTTTTGGTATCAGCGGGTTTGCTTTGTCGATCAACAACAAATTTCAACCAATTAAAAATAATGACTATTATTATTATTATTATTATTATTATTATTATTATAAATAAAAATTTACGTTGTACACTTTTCTGTAATGAAATTTTAGTTAACACTTTTAGTTATTATAATCTCTTAATATGTACGATAACGGTACTACCAGAAACTGGTATAATTAAATTCTACTTCCACATAGATTTCGTTGCATCTGGTTGATTGATGGATTAATGATTCGTAATCCCTCTGGTCGTTGCAGAATAAAAAAAATGGCGGCTGGAAAAAAATTTTACTAACTGTGAAAAGGGCATGATAGTAGGAGCACGTTTGGTTGTTGTCTCAGTATTAAAAGTCGCGTGTGCTTGCCCCTGCATCTCTAGGAACAGTTCCCAAGGTTTATGAATACGTGGAAAGAAATGAAGAAAAATAAGCACAGTAGTGTTCCCATTATTCTTTCCAACTCCAGCTTCACTCGAGCTTTTGCACTGGTTGGTGTTATGAAGGACTTTACTACAGTTCCTAAAACATCGTTTTGACTGATACTGGTCTTTGCAAACTATTGTTAAGTTCTGAACAAAGATTTGATGCAGCACTCTTTGGTTCATGCTTCACAGCTGGTATTACGGTTCATCTCTAGCATTATGTCAGTATTGCTTTACGCCCACTATATTGCTTATTTAAGTCAGTTTTTTTTTATTTCCTTCCATGCACGAATAACCTTGAGGACTCTTGCTCGAGATACAGAGGCACCTACAAGGCTTTTAATACTGAGACACTAACCAAACGGGCCCCCCTACTATCATGCCCCTTTCACATCAGTAACATCTTTTCCAAGCACAGTATTTTTACTTATTCCACAAGAACAGAAAAAAACAGTATGAGCATATTAAGATAGAGGATGTTCTCAATATTATATCCATTCACACATCAATTTAGCAAAGTATATAAAGCCAGTAATGATATCAGAAAATATAGCATCGAAAATGCGAATGTCTCCATTTTTTCTATTCAACATCTCTCTCTCTCTCTCTCTCTCTCTCTCTCTCTCTCTCTCTCTCTCTCTCTCCCTTTGATTTAAGCAAGTGATCACGAAGAAGTCGCAGTAAAAACCGACGAACGGTACCAAGACCTAATCGCGAGCAATTTGTGGCTCAAATGAAGACTGACGAGAGGGACGCTTGATTGCAACAAAACAGTGCCTAGTGCCAGGGCCCACACAGCGGAAACAACAATGGAAAAGTTGCGTGCATTTTATGGCGACCGACTTATCACCACAGATCCGTGGCCTTCTCGAGCCACAGTATTAACACCGTCCTATTTCTTTCACCGGGTATACCACAAAAAGAGTTTGCTCGAATAATTCAAAAGACCTCAATACGACGAAGAGCGATATTGACACGTGGACCGCGAGAGTAGCAGAAGAGACTTTAAAGCATGTGAGGACATACGCGTCGACGTGTCCAAGAGGGAAGCGAACGCTACCACCATCTTCTACAGACCTAAATATTTTACTTTTTTTCACTAAGGTGTATTTTTTAACGCTTTTAAAATCATTTCTTTGTTCTCGCGAAATGGCGTTGGACACTCTCTCTCTTGTCTCCTACCGACGTATTCCAGGTACTTTATCGCGACTTTTTTGTGATTATTCGCAAAAATGAACTATATTTAAAATGTGGTGGTATGTCCCGTATAGGACCCGAAAGAGGAACCTCAGACTATAAAATAACTGCAAGAAGCCATTAATTTTTTAGTCTAGACGTGCGTAGCTTTTGGTGTACCCTGTTGATGGCAAACAAATGATGACAATAAATGAAAACACACACACACACACACACACACACACACACACACACATATATATATATAATATATATATATATATATATATATATATCTATATCTATACACAGGGTGTAACAAAAGTCCGTTCTCATAGGGAAATAAGATATAACAGAATTGAACGAGAAAATAGTTTTAACTATACATTACAAACAATACAATCAACTTACCAATTAACCCAGTAGAGTACATGATCAAATTGCATTCCATGTAGCCGTTGACACACTTTCTACTCGTCTTTGTAAGCTGTCGGTTATCGTCACGATCAATTCTGTTATATCTTATTCCCTATGAGAACGGACTTTTGTTACACCCTGTATATATACATCCCTTATTGATTACTGAATGTGTTACAAACTGCAAGTAAAAATGAGAACGATTACGAGCGCTTTCATCTTTTACATGACCTTCTCAAGGTCTTGTAAAAGCTCTCGGAATCGTTTTTAATTTTTTTTGTGGGTTGTATTGCATATATACTATATATATATATATATATATAATATATATATATATATATAAGTAGAATGTCTTACAGTAATTATAGGACGTTGATGAAGGGCCCGCGAGCGCCCTCTAGTGAACAGAACTAAAAATACATTACAAAGCGAAAGAAGAAACAGCAAAAATGGACGCTAAAACATGAAAGGGGTAAAAACGCAGATTGTTGATGAGTTTCTTCGACGATTCGCGACGACTTTGGGCAGCACGCAACGCACGGAATTTAGTCCACGAAGGCCCGCCACTGCGAGTTTACCTGCGTTCTATTTCGGCTCGCTCGCGTGACGACGTTCCAGGAAGGTTTAAATATTTATTCGGGAATCGATCTGACTGACTGACGCCTTTTCATTCCAGTGATAAGAATTGATCGTCGGAAAAGTTGTGTTGTGGTTTGGCGTTGGGTAAAACGCTTTCAAAAACACGGAATGCGAAAGGGTGGTTGTAATTATTGGTTTCTCTCTCTCTCTCTCTCTCTCTCTCTCTCTCTCTCTCTCTCTCTCTCTCTCTCTCTCTCCACCTCCCTCAGTTATCATTATTACTCGCTACTGTAATTTTAAGTATGGAGGTTATTTCTAATGTAATTTTAGTTCAATTTAACTTAGAATTCAGGAGTTCGAACTCCCGTCCAGAAAACGTCTTCTGTATTGTACGCACTATATCGAAACTGGGTCTTACTTTGCTGACTTTGGGAAAGGGTTTGGGACGAAAGGGAACGTTTATGAATGTAATTGAACCCTGAGGTCATTTGTTGCATGTTCAGACAAATAAATCGTTGTTATAGGCACTGTGCTCACTCCATAGAAGAGCGGGTTGAGGAACGTGAGGAGGGACAGCATATATATAATATATATATATATATATATATATATATATATATATATATATATAATATAATATATAAATAAAGTGACTGACTAAGAGATGGCCCTACAACTGGCCTTCATGCTATGGGTATAACGAACCTCCAATCCCGAGTCAAAACTAGTGTCGGTGTGGGCAGCAATTACAGCTGGCAAAACCCCCTTACCCATCCCCTCTTGCTGAACCTTCGAGCTTCCATCTCTCTTTCTCAATTTCTGAACTTTCTTTACTGCGTATCAAACATCCACAGATACACACTTCCACCCAGCATACAAACGAGCACAAAAATCTTCACTCAAAAGAAGAATCCATTAAGGAAGGTACACAATTTTAACTAGTTCATGTCATCATCGCAACCTTAGATTTTGAGACTATTAACATTTATGCTTGATTTTGTACTCGTATTTAATGACAAGTAATCTAATTAAAGCTTTCTTGTCTGATTATATTATGTCGTTGCGAGCATAACTGCTTTTCGGGCAAAATCTTTGCGATTCAGTTTAGTTTTTACAATAGAAAATATCCTAAACTAATCGAAGTAAAATAATAAAAAAAAATGGTGTTAAACACCAAAATTGGTCGATTACTTTCATTAATTTCTATTATTACAAATGAAAATTGAGATAATCTTAGAAATAATAGAAAATAAAGATGTGGTAAACGAGAAACGATTAGAATATCAATAATAAATTAATTTTTATTATTACAATTGAAAAATGAGATAATTTTAAAATAAGAGAAAAAAAGATAAAATGTGGATGATTATATATATTTTCAATGTAATTTAATGGGATTTCAAAATATACTAGAAATTAGTGTAATTTGTGACGTCACCCGATTTAAGATTGTGAATTTTATATATAATATAGACCTAATGTAAATGCAAAAACTTCACTTTTTTCTACGTGAAGGTCAAAATATGATAATAAAAAGCCACTCTAATAGACAGAGTTTATTTCCACAACAGTTTCGATGCCCACTGGCATCCTTCGGGTGGATACAGAAAAACGAATCCACCCGAAGAGGATGCCAGTGGGCATCGAACTGTTGTGGAAATAAACTCTGTCTGTTAGAGTGGGGTTTTATTATCATAGACCTATGTAATTTTTATTAAAGAAAGATCGCAATTTTTGTTTAAAAGCCTTTATAGGTGGCACTATATTATATATATAATATATATATATATATATATATGCAGCTGGCATACAGTACGCCAACTCGCTCCCCAAAACAGGGTACTGCTTCAGATATGCAGTCCTTATCTACAATGATAAGGAAATTCTATTGAATATCTTGTATGCTATTTACTAACTTAACAAATATATATATATATATATATATATGACCTGCTATAACGCGCGTTCGGAATTACGCGATTTATTTTTTAACCCCATGAAAAGTTATTATACGCATAATTTGAAGTTACGCGGTTTTTAAATAATAAAAAACATAAAAACACGGTACGTAAACTGACATCGAAGAACTGCTAGCGGACACTCACAGCAATTAATGAACGATGAACTAATGCAGATCGAAGAACAAAGAACAGCAAAGGATTCGGAAAGATGATGATGATGATGATGAACCAGAAGAAGAGACACCGGTAAATAGCTCACAGCAGAAGAAGAGGCACCGGTAAAATAGCTCACAGCAGAAGAAGAGGCACCGGTAAAATAGCTCACAGCAGAAGAAGAGGCACCGGTAAAATAGCTCACAGCAGAAGAAGAGGCACCGGTAAAATAGCTCACAGCAGAAGAAGAGGCACCGGTAAATAGCTCACAGCAGAAGAGGCACCGGTAAAATAGCTCACAGCAGAAGAAGAGGCACCGGTAAAATAGCTCACAGCAGAAGAAGAGGCACCGGTAAAATAGCTCACAGCAGAAGAAGAGGCACCGGTAAAATAGCACAGCAGAAGAAGAGGCACCGGTAAATAGCTCACAGCAGAAGAAGAGGCACCGGTAAATAGCTCACAGCAGAAGAAGAGCACCGGTAAAATAGCTCACAGCAGAAGAAGAGGCACCGGTAAAATAGCTCACAGCAGAAGAAGAGGCACCGGTAAAATAGCTCACAGTAGCAAAATTGTCGGAAGCATTTTCTATGGCTGATGTCCTCGCAAAACATCTTGCTGATAATGATCCCAACATCGAACGGAGCACCACATTCAATAGAAAATTAGAGGATCTTCTCCGATGCTACAAGGAAATTTATCGGGAGAAGAGGGATCCACGGCAGTAACGCTAGTTGCGTATTGTAAAGAAGCCAGCTGTTGCTACAACCCAAGGTGACGGTAAAGAAGATGCTCTCGATGTACTTTAACGTTTTTTTTAATTATGCATTTTTACATTAACCTTAATTGGTTAGCTTCCGCCCGAAATTGTTCATTCTGACGAAGGTCAAGCTTTTCACTCCACCTTAGACTTACAGTTTAACGTGGAATCCGAACCACGCCCCATCAGCAGCCAGCGTCTTAACCACTAGGCCGCCTAGGTACCCATTATCTACCAACCACTTTCTTTATTGTGTGGAAGGATGAACAGCTGGGTTTTGCGGCGCCGGCTGCCGTCGGGTCTCGAACCCGGGGCCGATGGATTCGTAGTCAGCGACGCTAACCACTACACCACCGAGACGCTATGAAATATGTATGTACTTTATTAAGTAAATTTTGTGTGTGTGTAATATTTGTTTTTTATCCATTTCGTATTAATATATTTTAGTAAAAGGAATTAAACAATTAATAATACATTGACTTTAAGGGAAAAACAATTTGGCAAGAACGCATCACGAACTTATAACATTGTTCCTATGGGAAAATGCGCATGTCATGCGCGCGCGCATAACTCGCCGTTTTTCAGGAACGCATCCCGCGCGTTATAGCAGGTCCGACTGTACACACACACACACACACACACACACACATATATATTATATGTGTGTGTGTGTGTGTGTGTGTGGAATAGTGTAGTGTGGAATAGCATTCATGCATGTGAGCGTGCGTGTTTTTTTTTTTATAAAACTTAAATGCTTTCACCAAGATGATGGTAACTTTGCAACTACTCAGGAGGCCCCAGGTTCGAATCCTATTGAGGGAATTTTTGTTTCATATATATATATATATATATATATATATATATATATATATATATATATATATGATGTAAAAATTTAAATATATGTATATTCATTTATGTACTTTTCGTAAATACAGTCACAACCTGACTAAATCTAAAACTAATTTCGATGTATCTGTAGCTAAAAATCTCATTGCGAGACCAGTAAAGCGAAAAATGTCTAATCAATGTGTGAAATCGCTGTTCGAACGTTGATTTGTTACACTTTGTTAAAGATGAAAGTCCATTTGCATCTGATTTGCATTTGCAACATCACTTGAACCGCTCCAATGGCGAATGCAGTTAGCTACAGACGCATTCACTTTCTTGACCTGTTTGTTATACATGCTCTATCGGATTGACTTTTCTCTCGTGGCACTGAAGTGCCTCATCCGTTCGTTGCAGGACAGAATTGAGTCGTCGCGGAAGGAGAAAGTTGTTGGCGGTTTAAATGGAGAGAAAACAATAGAAAAAAATAATCGTTTTTGTTCTCTTATTCAGTGACTAAAAAACTAGTTTTAAAATAGATAGATAGATAGATAGATAGATAGATAGATAGATAGAATTTTGGAACGGGACTTTTATTTTTTTTTTAACTTAGAATTTTAGATGAATTAAAATTTTGATTAAGTTAATCGTGTTGTGCATTTTTTAATTAGAAATAAATTTGTTAATTATTATTAAATTTATTATTAATTATTAATATAGCATTAACCTTTGTGTGTATATAGTATTAACCCTTTACCGACGAAAGGGACGACTTGGTAACGTTTCAAATAAACCCAGTCATAACTTAACTCTCTCATAAATTCCGCCAGTAAGGGGTTAACTTACGCATTAATTATAATTCTTGAATAGCTTTAGCTAATTGATAACTAATAATTGATAATAATTAATACTAACTAATCCTTAATTTGGAAATATATATATACACTCACTATTGGAAATAGTATAAATAATTAAAACTCTTAAAAGAATTTTTAAGTTGGAATCGTTTATAGCAATCATTGATTTTAGAAAAGTTGAAAATGGCACTCCTCCTGTGCCAAGAGTAGTTGGCAGTCATGTAAAATGAATCATCATTAGTTTCGACCTTTCTCTTTTCTCAGACTCGATACTTCTTTTAAGCTTTTTTTTTTGTGCAAAACGTCATTTGGAAATTAATATTTATTATACAGGGTGTTCCATAAGTCCCCTTATCTCATATTTTATAAATATATTTATATATAACATGGGGTAAAGGGAGTTATAGGACACCCTGTACTTCGTGATTTTACGTGACTACTGAGCCTACTTTTAGGACACTTTATAAGTTACATGTAACTGAGGTTAACCGATAAAGATAGGTCGAAGGGAAAATTACTTTTGACTAGTAAAATTTACGTTGAAACCGAACTATTTCATTCAGCTGTAAGAACAGACGTATGTGCAGAAGACTGAGATATGAAGTCATTACTCGAAGGGTGAGAGGTTAATTATGAGTAGTTACCGACCGTGCATCCTGTTAACAAGAATTAACTTTTCTTGTAAATGTTGCATGAGGAAAATGTTTATACAGAAATTTATTTTATTCCTTCAATGGCATCAATGATTAATACAATATCTTTTGCATTCGACTTTGACTAAAAAATTCAGGATCTGAACTGGCTCTGAACGCTGGGTGAAAGGTCTGGTAATTGCGTGATTTAATCTCTGTACTAACAGTCGGGGTCATATGAAAAAGAGGACCTACAGCTTAACGTAGAATCCGACCGAAACACCTGTCGCTACATTATCTGAACGCGGGAGTATAATGGTTCCCCCGTCCCCAGACTCAATGTCGCTTAACCTCGATGATCTCGAGGGAGGCGGTGTAACGCCGTGAACATAAGCACGACGAAGCCCGAGGAGGTGGAAGTTCATATAGAAGGCGGCAGCTTTTTACGCTCGTCTTGGTTCGTTAATACATGCATCATCAATGGTACGGAGAATCATTAGCCTGCTTCCTGCACATTTAAATGCTCGAACTGGTTATATTCCTTTTTCGTTTTGCGGTCTTGCGAAAAGCATAAGAACCCCAGCCGTCTACTAACACGATTATAGATATACAGTATATTATATGTATATATATATGTGTGTGTGTGTTGTGTGTGCGTGTGTGTGTGTGTGTGTTTTACGTCATGGATATTATGGTATATTCTAACCTTTTTTCACCATTAAAATAATATGCATTCCCCATAACCATTAACCATAACCAAAACTTTATTTTCCTCATAAAAATCTCAAAGATGTAATTTTTAGATGACAATAAAAAATATTAATTTATAAATAGTTTTAAAGGCTCTTTTAAACCTAGAATATAATATTATTTAATAATATTTTTAAGTATTAGAATTAACCTTGGATGAAAGGCTGTTCAGAGGTATTTTCCGCATTTAACCGAGACTCGGGTGTTAAAAAGATAACCTTGATTGACTCTTCTTCAACTTCAGGGAATCGACTTTTATATTTTTTTTAACATGAAGGTTTTCATACGTATCGTGTTTTCTTCATAAAAGTATTTCTTATCAAGTTAATAACATTTTGTCAACGTGGGAGTTTATGGACAAGGCTTTTGGGAGTTAGATTAACTTAGGTTAGATTAGATTAGGTTACTAGTGTCGATAAAATTTCCTGTCAATGAAGTGCTTGCCCGTCCTTTCCTATAATTAGCATGCCAACCAATCTTTTAGATCATAATATAACTCTCATTTAAAGATAGTTGTATATGACAGTGGTTTTCAACCTTTTCAGATTTGCTTACCACTTTTTACCACTAAACATGCTTCTAAAATCGACATTTTTTAACCCGCGTAAGAACTTGAAAACCTCGATCTGTTGACCACGCAGCCTCCGAGTTTCCAGCGAAAACAAGTTCAGGGCGCGTAACCGTCGATTGTAGCCCATATGCCTAACGGAAGGGATTAACTTTGTGGCCCTCGCCTGCACTCGCTCCAGCCTCTCAATATCTTTCCTGAGGGTGGGCGACCAGAACTGCACAGCATACTCCTGGTGCGGCCGAACCGGAGAATTGTGCAGCGAGAGCACAATCTCCTTGTTCCGAAATCGAAATTGCCTCTTGATATAACCCAACAACTTCTGGGCTTTCTTTTCCACCTCTACGCACTGTTTCGTAAACTTAAGGTCGCTGCTAATTAGCACACCCAAGTCCTTTTCCAAATCAGTGGCCTCGATATTACTCCCCAACATGGAGTAGTCCGACTTGGGATTGGTGTAGCTAATGTGCATCACCTTGCATTTACCCAAGTTAAACGGCATTTGCCATTTTTAGGACCACTCTCCTATCCTACGTAGGTCCGCACGCAGTTGCTCGATCCCCTTGGCGTCCCAACATTGGCCCCAAGCTTCGTGTCATCAGCGAATTTGGCGATCCTACTGACGATGTCACCGTCGATATCATTTATGTAAATGATAAACAACAGTGGCCCCAAAACGGAACCCTGAGGAACCCCGCTAGTGACAGAGGCCCAACCCGAACTAGCCCCTTTAATTACAACCCTCTGCCGCCTATTCTTCAGCCGGTTTTCAATCCACCTACCTACTTCCCCACCGATACCCAGCGCGCGCACTTTCGCACTTGTACAAGTATAGAGTACAGACTCTATACTTGTACTCTGTACGCTTTACTCTATACTCTATGCTCTATACTCTATATCAGTAATTTTTAACCTGTGGTGCGCAGTTAGGTGGTGCGCCAAAGGATATGAAAACACAGCATGCTAATTGCTACCCACTTTCATGATAATGTTTTCAACGGTGGTATTACAAGTAACCTCTTTCTACGATTTTGGTTAGGTGGTTCCACTTTCCTTACTCAATGGTGATATTTAGGAAAACTTGGAGGAAAAAGTGGTAAGCGAATCTGAAAAGGTTGAAAACCACTGTCATATACAACTATCTTTAAATGAGAGTTATATTTTGATCTAAAAGATTGGTTTTAAATAAAAAAAATTAGATTGTTTAACCTCCTTCACAATATTCAAGGTCATATGACGAAGGGGACCTGCAATTTTACATGGGAATCCGAACCTCGGGTCGCTACATAATAATAGGGACGTAGAGGACGATCTCCCATCCAACTACTCTCCAGACCCATTGTTGTTTAACTTCGCTGATCGACAGGAAGTGGTGTTACGACATTGGCCATGACGTAGCCCAAACTGTTTTAAAGACACGAAAACGATGGCGTTACATAGTAAAGAGTTAATAAAAATTTGGTGAAAAGTCAACTGGGTAATAAATAAATAAATATACAGGGTGACCCATAAGTCCCAATTGGTTATAATTAAAGTGAAAATCCATCTAGCGGAGCTCACACTGCCGTAATGGATTACTAAGGAAAGAATATTTGTTGAGATGATGATATTTTCCACTTTCAATAATCAAGAATTATTTCTAAACTTTTTATGAACTTTTTACTTTGTTTGATTTTTTGTATTTTCGCTTTAATTATAACCGATTGGGACTTATAGGACACCCTGTGTAATTAAGTAAAAGAACGTTACGCTTATTAAGTGGAATTAAAAAAAAAGAGCTTAAGATTTCTCACACGGATTTTTCCTTTAACGAGGTCGATTCACGCTGGCTTTTTATTTACACTGAAGCAAACGATGATGAAACTCATAAACGAACAACGAACAAAAAACAAACAACGAACAAACGAACACCTTTATTCAGAAAAAGAATACAATTTACATAAAGTTTTACAGTATTTTTCAATATTTTTCGATACAGTTTAGATATTTCATATGGCATTAATATATACACAGTATTCTAATCTGAATATGCCGTTGGAAGCATGGAAGCTTTTTAAGCAAATGATAAATATTAATAATAATAATAATAATAATAATAATAATAATAATAATAAAGGAAAGATTTACAAAAGTAATGTTTGATTATTTTACACAGTTTTACATAAAATTATTGATTATATATTTAGTTGAAAATAAATGATGCTTAATGTAAAAAAAGGATAAATTATGAAATTAAAAGTGCTTAATGAAGTTAATATATTTTAGATAGTTAATTATAAAATGTCAACTTAATTACTATGGCAATAATGTCAGTAGTGAACTTATACATCAGTAGGAGTTAATGAAGTACTTCCTTACTGATTTGCGAAATACATTTAGTGATGAAGCCTGTCTGATATTTACGGGAATTGCATGCCATATAGCCGCTCCTTTGAAAGAGAGTGAAAGGGAAATACAGTTTCCATTCTATAGTTTTGGTTTGAATGTAAAATCTCTGGGCAGTCTAGCGTTATAATGTTGGTGTATTTGAGGGGAGAAGGGCGTGATTGGTCTTTGAATGGGTGATGTATGTTGATTTTTGTTGATAACTTTGAACATACTGACAGCGAAATTAAATCTGTATAACTAATTTAATTTTAAAATATTTAGGGCTTTAAATATTGGGAAAGTGTGATTTTGTCTGTTACCATTATTTGAGAAGGTTCGCGGACATTTTTTATGAATTACTTCCAAAGGATGTTTTATATATTTCTATGAGCTACTCCAGGGTGTAATGCAATATAATAACTGTGGATAGATGAAGGAATAATATAGGGCAAGGAGTACGTTTTGAGGAAATACTTTTTTTTAGTTTAAATAATATGAAGAGAAATCTTGATATTTTGAATTTGATATGTTTTCCGTGACTTTTGAAATGTAGTTTTTCGTCGAAATTAATGCCAAGCATTTTAATTTTATTCACCCTTGCAAGAGTAGCATTAGCAACTTTTATTTGATACTTTGTATTTATATGTTTTGATAATAATCATATATGATGACTTTGTCAGGTTCAATAAATTTATTAGCACATATCCATTTGTACACATGCTCTAACTGCCTGTTCGGTTTCATTAACCAGAAAGTCTAAAGTATGATGGGAAGAAGTAAGTGTGGTATCATCTGTATATTGTATGTAATTTAATGTTGTTGACAGACAAAAATCGTTGATGTAAATTAGAAATAGTAATGGCCCAAAAATAGATCCTTGTGGGACTCCGCTAGTTTGCATCGCCTTGTCGGATAAATTATCTTTTAATCTGATGTATTGGTGACGATTTGACAGATATGATTTGAACCAATTGAGAATATTTCCTCTTATTTCATATATACGAAGTTTATTCAATAATATTTCATGCGAAAGTGTATCAAATGCTTTTGACAAGTCGAGCAAGATCAAGGCAGTTTTTTGCTGTTTAGATTCCGATAGACATTTTCTAATAGCACGTCCATGGCATCTTCCGTTGTATGCCCACCTCTTCACCCAAATTGTGTTTTAGTTAAAATAACGTATTTCATTAAGAATTTAGTAAGTTTATTGTACACAATATTTTCAAATACTTTACTTAACGTTGGCAATATGGAAATGGGGTAACAAATGGATGGAGTGTTTGGGTTTGCCAACTTAAATACATGGCATACTCTGGCTTTCTTTAGACTGTCAGGGAAATAAACTGTCTTCTTAATGCAGTTATAAGACAGTTTATTTGCAAATAATCATTCTCGTTCGCAAAATCAAATAAAATTGTTTATTTTCATCAGTTCCATATATATATATATATATATATATATATATATATATATATATATATATATATATATATATATATATATATATATATATATATATATATATATATATATATACAGGGCGTCCCAAAAAAATGTATACACACTTTAAATAATTATAAAGGCAGTGTTTATTAAAATACATTTCATTTTCAAAATGTAATAGAATCTACAGACATTATTTAATTGTTTTGTCAACGCCTGTTTTCAAACTGACGTCCGTTCTGGTCCAGGCACTGCTGATAACGCGAAGCAATGGAATCGCAAACATCACGAAACATTTCGTTTGGTATTTGTGTGCATTCTCGTTCAATGGCTGCTCTCAATTCAGCGACTGTTGCAGGTTTTATAGCGTAGACTTTGTCTTTTAAGTATCCCCATAAAAAAAAGTCTAGTGGTGTGAGGTCTGGTGAACGCGGAGGGTATTCTACGAAACCCCTTCGTCCAATCCACATCCACATCGTGCCAAGTACCACTCGCAATACTCCACTCTTCGGTCCGGATCATCTTCATTAATAGCATGGACTAATCTTGGAATGTAACTTTTCCATTGACAGCGCTTCAAAATGCGTTGGACAGACGATTCTGAAATTCCTACCTCACGACTCGCTTGCCGCACAGATTTTCTTGGACTTTGGTGATACGTTTCCAGTACTCTTTCTTGCTTTGTGGGGCTTGTCGATGTCCGTGGTCTTCCGGAACGCTTCTTGTGGACATTCTGAACAGTTCCATCGGCTTCAAACTTATCTCTAATTCGAGTGATGGTAAGTCGCGTTGGTGGATCTGTTTGAAACTCCCTCCTAAACTGTCTTTGCACTTCAACTGCGTTTTCACACTTCCAGTAGCATTTTAGAATGAATTTCCTTTGTTCAAAGCTTAGTCTGACTGCCATTATTAATTCTAATGGGTTTAACTTGGAAAGAAAGAAACATCAATTGAGCTATCAGCTGTTAAAGTGTGTATACATTGTTTTGGGACGCCCTGTATATATATACATGCGCCTCTGCGGTGTAGTGGTTAGCGTCGCTGACTACGAATGCATCGGTGACAGCAGGTAGCACGCAGCAAAACCCAGCTGTTCATCCTTCTACACAATAAAAAAAAATTGGTTAGTAGATAAATGGGTACCCTGGGTAGCCCAGTGGTTAAGACGCTGAACTGCTGGTGGGACATGGTTGAGATTCCACGTTAAACTGTAGGTCTAAGGTAGCGTGACAAGCTTGACCTTCGTTCGAATGAACAATTCGGGCGGAAGCAAAACCAAGGTTAACCAAGGTTTTATATATATATATTGTGTGTGTGTGGTGTGTGTGTGTGTGTGTGTGTGTGTGGTGTGTGTGTGTGCCCGCGCGCTCAATGATTTTAATATCTTTTCTATTTCGCTTCTTTCCTTAGTTGGAAATGAAAAGGAAAAGTAGGTTTTTCCTAAATAAACGTTGTTGATTTGAAAGCTTTGAAATAAGACCGTATACACTTCAATTTCAAATTACAGAGCCAAAATATTTACGTTTGGAATTTGTAATTCATAAAAACTTTCATTTTAAATGAAGACCACACCCAAAATAATTGTAACATCAAACATATACGTGGTACCATAATTAAGCATGAACACTGCCAATTTGTGTGTGTGTGTGTGTGTGTGTGTGTTTATGAAAAGTGAAAACACAAGTCTTGTCCTTATTCCATTCATTAACATTGAAGAAGATAACTGTATTAAACGCACCCCTCCCCCCCTCTTTTACACCCTACATTTTATATTGTTCTTCATTTTTTTTTAGAACGACCAAATTTGGTTTTCTTCGCGTTGTTTCTCTGCCCAACTATGATGTCATCATTATTATTATTATAATTACTCTTTTTTTTTTCATGTTTTTCAATGATGAGCCCTTTCAACATTCAAAAAGGGGGGCCATTGTTTGTCGTTTAAGGAAATCCGTCACGCGTTCGTTACAAAAAAGAAGACTAAAGTATTTTTTAGCTCAATTCTGTAAACAAATTAAAATTCAACTGAAAGCGAACTGATTTCAAACGCCATTTTGGCACTTTGGTTCATTTCACGAACAACAATTTTAGGCTATTTCGCAATTTGCTTCATTGAAAGCTAAGCATGAATTCGGAGTTAATTGAAATTATTTGTTTAATGTTTGTGTAACGTATATAAGCATTTTTATCTATTATCTATTGTTGGTAAAATTAATGTGCCGCATTTTATATATTCTTTAAATAAATAAATACATAATATTCAGCTATATATATATATATATATATATATATATATATATATATATATATATATATATATATATATATATATATATATATATATAAGTTCTCGTTGTGGAAGGTTATACCTATTATTAACGCAGAAACCTGAAATTCTTGTTTTGTAAATTCACTTGTAATAAACAAATATATTTATTGTGCTTGAAAATCTTTAACTTAGTAAGTGTATATTGTAGAATTATATTTCAGCTCGCTGACACAATTCATGATTTATGAAATGAATACAGTTACATAATTACTTATACTTTAGAAGCATGTTTAGTTTAAATAATAACCCAACTCGCAACAATGGTTGGAAGTTGGATTTGAAACGGTTTAGGACTAGTTTGTGTGGGAATTACTTTACGTATAAGATCTGTGACGCGTGGAACAGGCTACCTTCAGAAGTTGTGAACAGTTCTTCTGTGTATCTGTTCAAGAAAAGGTTAGACCGAATCTTGCACACTATTTGAGGGTGTATGAATTTTTCCCTGGCACCCGTTGCCATTGGTACCTCCTCGGTATGGTCCGCAAGGCCTTTTGAGGTACTACTTTTCCTTGTAACTCCTTGTAACTCTTTCTCTCTCTCTTAAACAAATCTACTTTCATGCACGTGTGTCGATTTTACAGAAACTATTCACTTTAGTATTTAGTTTTTAACTTCAGATTTGCTAGAAATGACACAGTGAACTTTGTCGGCGAAGGTCGAAGTTCGAAGTCAGATTGTAAGATTTTAAGGTCAGGTCAAACCCCAAAATATGGGGGTTTATCTCTTCCACTCCTCGCCACAAAGGTGGAATGATGCCACGCAGGTGGTAAATTCTCTTAAATATAATTTGTGGAATACAGTTAATTAAAGTAAATAAATTATAATTACTGCACTGTCTATAATTAACTTATATTTTGACATATTAACGTATACTTAAAAATTCGTTATTAACGGCGTAGCTTCATGTTTGAGATTAACAAATTATATTTCATTAGTTAATAATAGTGAATAGATTCATTAGTGAATGATGTATATTCAGAAAAAATGAAAGAAAAATGAAAGAAACCAAAATACGTGGTCAAATATTTGACAACCCAATCCAAATGGTTACTCTAACCATGTTTTGATTCCAGTAGCAACCCATTTAAGTTTATAAGTTTAGCAAAAAATAAACATGGTTGGTGGAATCAATGCATGGTAGGATTGACCAATGACTGGTTAGCAAATCGTTAACCATTCACATATTTGGTCGTAGTAACCAAGAATTTCTCTCTGTGTTCAATGTTGAACGTACGCGTGAGATACAGGGTGACTCAAAATTCCTGCCTCAAAGATAAATATACAATAAATACCTTTGAGGAAGGACTTATTACTCACCCTGTATAATAATGTTTGGGGTTGTTCAACCCCCTTTTTAACATTTAGTATAAGGTCATATGACCAAGTGGGACCTACAGCTGCCCGTGGGATCCGGACCACTGCCCATGAAAGAGTTTAAAATAGTTAACATTGCGAAAAAAAATACCTCTCTTAAGTATCTTTATATATATATATATATACCTTGTGCCTGGTAACCTGGTAGTAGTTCCGTGCGTCGGTCTCTCTTCATACGAAGGTCAGGCTGGTGGCCACATCTCTATAAAATGAATATATATATATATATATATATATATAAAATATATATACCTTGTGCCTGGTAACCTGGTAGTAGTTCCGTGCGTCGGTCTTTCTTCATACGAAGGTCAGGCTGGTGGCCACATCTCTATAAAAAGAATATATATATATATATATATATATATATAATATATATATATATATAGAGGGTCTGTCAAAAAAAACTAAGCCAAATTCAAACCTTTATTAAAACAAAACCATTTATCTAATTAAGTTGAATTTTTTACACAATAAAGTATAGGTAATCAGTAATCACCTATTATCCTTTACAATTTTATGACGATATCTTCAGAATTGTTAATTTTATTAATAATTAACTAAAAAGTGAGATTCTCCTACTTAACATGAAAATTTTTTTTTTTACGATATACTGTAGATAATTTTTAGTTTAATAAAATTAAAAGAACTGTTCAATATGATTCCCTTGCATTTCTATCACTTTTTTTAATCTTGGTCTGAATTCGTCTATTGCTCGATTTATTTGCTCTTGGGGGAGCTCTGCCCATTTTGCGATAATCAACTCACGCAAATGATTGGCATCCCTTATTCTGTTCCTATACACTCTCTCTGCCAAGTTTTCCCATATTCCGTAGTCTACAGGGTTTAGGTCAGGGCTGTTAGGTGGCCAATTATTCGGTTCCAGAAATTCAGGCACATTCTTTTTCAAATATTCGATGGTTGTTTTGGCAGTATGTGATGTTGCACCATCTTGTTGAAAAATAAAGTAACCTTGACTAGCCAAGTTTCTCATTTCTGGAAGCATTTTCTCAAGCAGGGTATTTGAATAATATTGAACATTAATTTTCACTCCTGGCTCAATAAAAAATATTGAAGTTTTTCCCAACTTGGACACTCCAACAGAAACCATGACGCTAGAAGAAAAGTGACTCCTTGTTGCGTACAGTCTTTCATCTTGGATTTAATTTTTCTTCGCAACATCAGAATAAACCCGGTCATTCTGTGAGTTTCTTGGTGGCTCTACCGTAAAACGTTTTTCATCCGTAAAAAATGTCTTGGAAAGTTTATCTTTAGTTATTATACGTAAAATACGTTTGGATTTCTCAACTCTTTTCTGACAGTTTACTTCTGACAATCTTTGTCCATGCACTCTTTTAAATGGTTTAAATTGCAGATCAGATTTAATAAGCCTTCTTACGCTTGATTCTGATATTTCTAGTTCTTTTGATATTTGAGCAGGTGTCATGTGGCTACCAGGTCGATCCTCTTGACTAAGGATACGTTCCTCCACTTTCTGAATATTTTCATCTACTCTAACTGATTTTGGTCGCCCACTACCAACCTTCCTTTCAATGCTTCCTGTTTCATCGATAGTTCTCAATAAGTAATCTAAACCTGATCTAGTCCATCCTTTATAATCGAATTCAGAAAGTAATTTCCTTGCACTATAACCTTTTTCAACTCTATAATGCTTTATAATTATTTTATCTTCATGTGAGAATGGCATATTTAGAGGTATTCACGAAAAATTTTAAATCTAAACAAATTCTGAAAAAGAGAAAAAAGAAGATATTACATAATGAGAAAAACTGAAATTTTCGCAATCTGTAGAAATAACCGCATAACTCCTAAAATATTTAAAATAAAGTTATAAAATTATCACAGATTATTTATGAGCCTTTTATTTTTAGTGTAAAAAAATATTTGAAATCTCTATCAAATTGTGCGTTTTATAGAGATTTCAAATTGGCTTAGTTTTTTTTGACAGACCCTGTATATATATATATATATATATATATATATATATATATATATAATATATATATATATATGTTTTTTCCTCACGGATGCAACTTACTTCCATATTAGCCATTGCGTGTTATTCTACCTGCAACCAAAAAAGGTCCCAAAACAAGACATCAATTTGAACATTTATTTTAGTTATAATGTATTATTTTTGTAAATTTCATTTAAATAAATTTTCCTATGAGACCGGACTTATGGGACACCCTGTATATAAGGAACGCTACAATATCTTAAAAATTATATATATTTGTTACATGTGATTTTTTACCTTCACGCATTTGGAACACGAATTTGGAACACGAATTCCGAGCGCTTTCGTGATATATTCACATTTTCAAGGACAAGAAAGAAATTTCTTTCTTGTCTATTTCTTTCTTGTCCTTGAAAATGTGAATATTCAGAATATATCACGAAAGCGCTCGGAATTCGTGTTTCTTTTTTACCTTTTTCCCTGTGGTTGTTTGCTTATTAATAAAATCACGTGTTATTTTGTGATTCTACGTCATATATATATATATATATATATATATATATATACCTTGTACCAGGTAACCTGGTAGTGAGTATGATGATGGTCGACTTCATTTTCGTATCAAGTTAATTTAGAAACTGCAAAAGAAGATAATAAAATAAATTTTATGTATTATAAGTCACTTATAATAATCGTGATACGCAAACTTTAGATAAGATACTTAAAACTGACAGAGAATCAGTATATATATATATAATAAGGTTTAGATTAATATTTTTTACTTATGTATATGGAAATATCTCCGGAAGCGTTTCTTTTTGTCGAGAATTTTCATCTTAATCTCAAGGAGAAGTTTTACAGCTAGAAATTGACTTTGAATTTAAGTATATGGAATTTATTCTGCTCTATTTCTTTACGTGTAATATGATCATGCAAGGATCTTTCCATGAACTTCGCAAATAGACACACACACACACACACAACACACGTGTCTATATATATATATATGCAGTAAAATCACAGAATAACACGTGATCTTATT
>JAJOZX010007699.1:185000-205675 GCA_023014485.1 Bathynomus jamesi
GAGAGTTGATGAAAAGCATAATAATTTTTGTTCCATGTTTTTGAGAGTTGATGAAAAGCATAATAATTTTTGTTCCATGTTTTTGAGAGTTGATGAAAAGCATAATAATTTTTGTTCCATGTTTTTGAGAGTTGATGAAAAGCATAATAATTTTTGTTCCATGTTTTTGAGAGTTGATGAAAGGCATAAGAATTTTGTCCATGTTTTTGATAATTTATGAAAGGCATAAGAATTTTTGTTCTGTGTTTTTGAGAGTTGATGAAAAGCATAAGAATTAATATTGTGAGTCAGGAAATACAAAATATTCTTATTTAAACCTTCGGTTAACAAAATTGGTCTTTATCGAGTCTTTATCGAGTCAAAGAATTAATTATTATGAACGTCAAAAATGACGTCATTAACTCTTAAAGTCACGGATCAATATTTTTGGAAAAATGCAATTACAACACTTTTTCATGTCACCTCCCAATTATCTTTTCTGGACCTACAAAATAAAAAATTACCTGTATTAAGGAAGTGATTACGTAGTTAGCATACCTTCGAATTCTGTTAAATGTTTTCTTTACATGATCTCACGAGATATTTGCACAAGAAATTTTTACTGCTCATTTATCCGCTGTTTTAAACCTAAAAAATTTACTTAAAAATATCTTTAAATTTTAATAATGTGAACTATTATTTTGTGTGGGAAAAACATGCATAATTTTCCTTCGTCAAAGAATAAATGAATCTTGGAAGATTTGTTGATGGTTTACTGTAGATTTTCTTCAGTTTCTTATAATGATAATCTGTGGAGAGGGCCAAAATATGGTACTGCGTTCAGGCCAACTGATGCCTTCCACTACTCTAACTCCTGAATTATTATTATCGGTATCATGGGAATTCGAATCCCTGACCTTAGTGTCTTCGCTTCGTTTATAGAGAAACGGTGTTACCCACTGACTTAAGGACGCTGCACTTCGTTTTAATTTTCCCTTATACAGATTATAAAAGTATAATGGCTTTTGCTCCTAATAATAACGATGATAACGGTATTTTTATAGTGTCCACAAATTCCTTTTTAAGGTTTCTGAAACCATTTCATTTGTCTTCCTTGCAGCAGCAAATATCAAATGCAAAGTAGATTCCGACTGCCCGACCGATCGGTTTTGCGTCAAAGACATCTGCGCCGACCCTTGCCCTCTGTTGCAGCCGTGCCTGAGTTCCCTGAAAGGTGGGGAATGCGTCACGAGAGGTCACCAGCCACGTTGCGAATGCCCTGAAGGAAAGGTGGCCAATCATGAGGTCAACGCTTGTCTTGAAATGGAAGGTTAGTATACGCAATAACTTAACCTCGTATAGACTTAATTTAAATAATGTCGGGCATAAGTGTAAAATGTAAAAAAACTTACGAAGGGATCGAAAGTTTTCTCGAGACCTGCCTGTTGTTTTTGTTGTTGTTTTTGTAACTTATCTCTTAAATCTTCGTTTATTTTCGTGTTTATTTTCCACACTTTCCTTATCATTATTTTGTAAGCATGGTCTTTTTTTAAGTAATAAATGGCATGTACTTCTAACGGTTAGCATGAATTATTTAATTTCATTTTATAAAGCATGAATAATTTTATTCTGACCTCCACTGCACAGAAGATGAGTCCATCCTTAAGTTAAATAAGTATTTGAAATAGTGATAGTAAAAAATATCAGTATATATATATATATATATATATATATATATATCAGGGATGGGAAACTAATCAATTTTTAAGTTCAGTTTCCGATTTCAGTTTAAGTTCGCAAAAATATCAGTTTCAGTTTCGATTCAAGTTTTTAATTTTTTTTCGATTTGAGTTTATTTTTCGATTCGAGTTTTATATTTTTCGGTTCGATTCAATTTAAATTTTGATTCCAATTTTTTTTTCAATTTCTTTAAGAATTTCTTTGTACTATTTATATATATATTTTTTGGGGGGGGGGGGGGGGGGGGGTACCTTACTGACAAATTCAGATTTAATTTTATATTTGTATTTGTATTCGATATCTGTTTTCAGAGAGAATTTACTTTAGTAACTATCTTTACTTTTGTATGATTAAACATGTAAGCATCTATAGCCAACTGAATCAGCACGAAACACTCATCTTTTTTTTTTTTTTTTTTACTTATTCGCTTCATTTCTTTCACATAAAGTTTTATTTAACAAAAACTTTCAATTCAAAAAAAATGTTTTATTAATTCGTACACTTTTTAAATTTTAAAGCGCACGACACGTATAAAATATATAAATAATAGTATTAGAAAGGGGGAATAAAACAATTAAATGCACCTCTGTTTATTATATACAAAATACAAATACCTCGTAAACTCGCGTGTTAAAATTAGAGCGAACAATTAAAATATTCAATGTTTTTGGGCAACAAATTGTTTCTTTGAGGACTTAAAATCAATCTGAAAAGAGAAAAACGTCGTTCCACACTAACGGAACGAACTAAAAGCCGTGCCACACTAACGGAACGAACTAAAAGCCGTGCCACACTAACGGAACGAACTAAAACCCGTTCCACATCGAATTAAAGGATAAATGGATATTTTAAATCCATACAAATATTAAGTCGCAAAAACAAAGGAAAATAATTCACGTTATTTATATTTTTTTGCAATCCAAATGCCCCTTAAAACTGAAACGCAAATCTGTTATTTTTAATCTATTCGAATTCAGATTTCAGTTTTTGATTGTTTTTCAATTTCAGTTCGAATTTCGATTTTAGTTGTCAGAATTTTTTTCAGTTCGAGTTTTTTTTCGATTTCAGTTCATAAAATAATATCGGTTTTATCAGTTTATCGATTCCAGTTCGATTCAGTTTCCCATCCCTGTACAGTATATATATATATATATATATATATATATATATATATATATATATATATATATATATATATATATATACACACACGCAAGCATTTTTTAATTGTATTTTGCTTGTTTAGAAAAAACGACAGCTTTAATTGACGTGGAAATGATAACAGTATATTAATTAATTAACTAATAATTATCTGAGTTGGAAAATACTATTCAAAGTCCTGAAATTTATATAAATATTATAAGACATAAAATTTTAAAGGCTTCACCTACGCCAAAATTACCTTTGGATTGTATAATGTCTTTCAATTTCCATTATTTTTCCAGATGTGAAATCGCTTTCCGTGAATTATTAGATTCTTTAGACAGTTCCAAAAGGAATTTCTAAAATACTTTTTGTGTATTCCACAGTTAAATGTAATTAATAAATGTTCATACTTAATAGGAAAGGCAATTATGTGAAGCCAACTGGAAATTTTTTTTTGATGTAGGGCCTACAATTTTTCTATAATTTTTTGATACGTTTTCGGTCTACGTTAGAGAGATACGTTATACATTTTTTACACTGAAACTGAATATGATGTATTATGCAATAATCATAAAAGATACATTGTACTGTTTTGTTAGTGTTTGTGAGGATAAATTTGAGTTTGTAAATATGAATGGAAATAGTGATGAAACTACTTCAATTTATTTTCATTTATTTTTTTCCATTGAGACTTCACTAATTCTTGCTCTCCCATTTCCTTCTAGAAAATTCTCCTACTCCTAGTCTTGTTTCCCGTCCTTCAGCTATAGGTTGCAAGGTAGAGGGAGACTTAAAAAATGTTGGGGAGTCCTTTTACACGCATGAGTGTAAACAAAAGTGTGTTTGTGAACAAGATGGCAAAATATCATGCGATGTACTAACTTGTCCATCTGGCCTCTTTCCCGCTGGTGCTGCTAAGAATAAAAGATTTTGTATAGAAATTAGAAACGCTCCTTTTGTCGACGAGTGTTGCGTAGCTTTAGAATGTCCAAACAACCTTCTGCAATCTATTCATTCTCCTCCATCCAAACACGATTTTGAGTATTTCAAGTCAGCTTTAGAGAAAGCTGCTAGAGAAGTATCAGATGATGATGATGTTCAATCCATAACAGAATACGATTACCAGCCAGAATTCGAAGAACTGGAAACAACATTAAACAGCAATATAACACCTATAAAAGATGACGAGCAACTCGTGAAAGATAAACGAGATTTATTAAAACCTTTAACACTCAGCGAAAACTTTGAAATTGAACCAGAGGTGATAACAACTCAGAAAGAGGAAACCCATGAAATTACAACTGTTGAACCACTCTTTACTGAGGTCGAGAAAGAAATGGAGAATATTATCCCAACAACGGAAGAGACAGTTTCCTTAACAACTTTCTTGCTTCAAAATCACGATGATGATTCACCGCTAAAACTTGAAAAGTTGTTCACGACACCACCAACAACAATAAACGAAACCACAACACCAACAACAACAAACGAAACCACAACACCAACAACAACAAACGAAACCACAACAACAACAAACGAAACCACCACCACCAAAACAACAAACGAAACCACCACCACCACCACAACAACAACAGCAACAACAAACAAAACCACAACGCCTCTTCCTCTCAATTCTTCTTCAACTGAAGTAAGAGATACAGAAACAACCATTCCAATGACGACTTCACCGATGACGGACGCTGAGGCGGCGACAGCGACAACGGCGTCTGCAGCGACAACAACAATGACAGCGGCTGCGATGACAACTACGAGTACGGCGGCAGAGACAACGACAACCACAGAAACTAGCGAAGTTTCTGGAATGGAAAAGGAAAATGTGACAGAAACTACAGAAACCTCTGTGACAATGTCTCCAAAAGATGAAGATCTGAAAAAAGGAATGATTATGGAAGTTACAGAGGATGGAAAACCTCTCCACAATGTTAGTTTATCAAATGAGATGCCCACAAATGAAACGTTTAGAGAAGGAAAAGCAACGACCGAAGGTAAGATTAGCCAACACCACTGAAACGAGACGCATTGACCTTTTGTAAATGACCAATTCTGAATGTGGCTTTTAACAAAAACTTTGATTAAATGATTTTTGATGGATGTCTCTCTGGTTGACACATTTCTCTATCTGCAATTCGTGACTTTCAAAAATAATCTTTTTCCTTAATATATTCTTTAATTAATTAAATCTGTTCTCTTTTTTTTAATTTGTACTTTACATTTAATGAATAAATTAAGAATTTTCTCACCTTTTTTAAATATTAATCCTTAGTATTATTTCATTATTAATAATTCTGTGTTTAACATTACTAACATTTAATGAATAAATAAAGAATTTGCTCACCTTTTTCATATATCAATCCTTAGTATTATTTCATTATTAATAAGTCTGTATTTAACAATACTAATTTTTATTATTTTTACCTTTAATGATTTTATTTTGTTATTATTAATTAGTGGTAAAATAGAGGTAAACTAAAATGCTACTTTAATTTTTGTCCCAGATGGCTTCAAACCAACTGTGATTGCCGATAAGGATCATAAAGCGACAATGATGCTGCATGAAAAGGTAAGATAGAATTGCCTTATTCTTTACTTATATTGACTTTGAATCATTCGAAAGTACTTTGAAATGAAGACTAAACTCAATTTCACAGTACCGAAAAATGGAGGGTATCGAAAATTAAAAAAAAAAATTCAAATGAAAATCAAGAAAAATTCAACAGAAAAAGTCTTTTTATTTTTTAACGACACAAAATGGAAAAAAAGGGTCTATTTTTTTAAATTCTATTTTGGATTCAAAATTTAAATTTTGTAAAAGAAAAAAATAATTGTCTGTTACATCATTTATTGTTGCTCCAAATGGAAACTCTTACGAGAAGGAAGATAATTTATAAGAATGTGGAATTTTCTAATTTTGAAACTACACCAAATAAGGTCATCTGTATTCGACAAATGTTTATTGTTAACTCACGTTTATAGGTTATATTTCGCTTTTAACATATATATCTACATATATATCGGGTGGCCCATAAAAACCGTCTTGAGATTTGAACATCAATAACTTCAAAAATATGCAGTTCGCACTTCCAAAATTTACACAACTTTTACCACAATCTATTAATAAGCAAACATAAAAATTTCAGACCTATACATAAAATACTTTTTCCACAGCTGAGGTAACAATGAGGTATGGTGAAAAAAATGAATATCATAAACAGAAAAAATTTTATTATTCACATCTTATCAACAAATATGATCAATATGTCCGCCGTCCTGCTTACAAACTAATCTTAACCTTTTCTTCCACGACATTTTCTGATTTCTGCTAATGTTATTTTGTCCCAACATTCGGGTATTTTTTTCTTTAATTGCATTTCTGTAAACTTTTCTGTTTGGCCTTCATAAATCTTCTCTGCTAGAGTGTTCAATATGCAATAATCCATGGGATTGCAATCGTTTTTTCCAATAAAGTTGACCACATTCTGTTGTAGATAATCATGTGTGAACTTGCTAGTATGAGCTGTAGCACCATCTTGTTGGAGTATGAAATCGTTTCCATAATACAGACACCGACAATCAGGCAAAGGATTCTCCTCTAAGAGATTTACATAGGTTTCTGAATTAACTTTTTATTTTCTGAAATGAAATTAATTTTCGTCTTTCCATTCCACGATACACCTGCTAATACCATGATTTTTTTGAAAACCGACTTGTCTGGTGGCAGTCTCGATGGAGGAATGTCTTTCTTACGCCGACCATAAACAACATCGTTTCGGGAGTTTCGAGCAATCTCGATGGTGAATCTTTTTCATCTGTAAAAACTATTTTTTAACATCATTGGACGAAAATCTATCAAGCAATTTTCTACAACGAATTTTTCTTTTAGCTCTTAACATTGCTGTCACGTCTTGAAACACGGATCCTTTTAAATGCTTTAAGTCCTACCGTTTCTGCATTCTTTTTATGGAACTTCGACTGCTATCTAAATTTCTTGCAATTTTCTTCTGAGAGCAGTGTGACCAGGTCGATCCTCTTGAGATAGGCTCATCATTTCGATCATTGCTAAATGCTATATTGTCTTGAGTGTAAACTGTTTTAGGCCGACCACTTCAACGCTTCCGTACCGTCAAACCGGTTTCTTTAAGTTTTTAATTATTCTATTCACAGACGTAACATTACAAGTTATTCCTGGAAATTCCCTCAAAATTCTTGCCCCAGTCCATCTTTTTTCCAAGAAACACTTTTCAATCACTGCTTTTTCACCATTAGTTAGAACATAATTTGAAAGGTAAGTTTAAAAAACAGTATTTAAGATGGGCGTAGCCTATATCATCTGACGTTTTTCAGAGACTAAATAGATTATCCATAGGCTAAGGAAAGTACTACAAGTCTTAAAATAGTTGCCAGGTACAGCTGCACACATTTAGGATTTAGGATATTCGTTTTTTTCACCATACCTCATTGTTCCCTCAGCTGTGGAAAAAGTATTTTATGTAGAGGTCTGAAATTTTTACGATGGCTTATGAATAGATTGAGGTAAAAGTTTGCAAATTTTGGAAGTGTAAACTGCCTATTTTTGAAGTTATTGATGTTCAAATCTCAAGGCGTTTTTTTTGGGCCACCTGATATATATATATATATATATATATATATATATACACACCTTGGATTTGTTTCCGCCCGACTTGTTCATTCTGATGAAGGTCAGCTTGTTGCTCCACCTTAGACCTACAGCTTAACGTGGAATCCGAAATTACAAAACCCTCGTCAGGATTCGATCTCACGACCTCCCAATCGGCAGCCCAGCGTTTCATCCACAAGGGTACCCAGGAAGCCCATTTATCTACCAACCAACTTTTATTGCATGGAAGGATGAACAGCTGGGTTTATTGCGCGCCGACTACCGTTACCGGGAATCGAACCTGGGACGATGGATTCGTAGTCAGCGATGCTAACCACTACACCACCGAGGCGCATAAAGCATATAAGGCATTCCAAAAATATTGATATAAGAATTTTCCACGAGTACTAAATCTTTTACACCGTTTACATTAAATATATACAGGGTGCTTCAAAAACATGTTACCACTTATATGGCGCAAATATGTCATTGTTTACCACTTATAGTTTGTGGTTTTTTTTTTTTGTTTATGTAAGTATTATGTGTTTATTTGCTTGTTTTTTTAATAATAATACCTATTTTTTTCAGGTAATGTGTGAGTGATTAATGAGTGAATCCCATTCAGTGGAAATGACTACAATGTTCACAATAGAGCAACACAAAAATCTGCGTTGCTCTAATGTAAACCTTGTAGCCATTCCATTGAAAGGGGTTCGCTCATTAATCACTCACACAATCCCTGAAAAAAAAGCATTATTATTAAAAAACAAGCAAATAAAACACACAAATACATAAACAAAAAGAAACCCAGAGTAACTATAAGTGGTAAGCAATGACATATTAACGTCATATAAGTGGTAACATTTTTTGAAGCATTCTGTATGTATATATATATATATATATATATATTATATATATATATATATATATATATATATATATATATATATATATATATATATATATATATATATATATATATATATATATAAAACTGTATGAGTAATCTTGCACTTTATTTTGCAATTTTCAGTTCGCTTCCAAACCTGGGATGCTTCAAGTAAAGATGTCAACTCATAATTCAACAACTTTGGTGCTTCCTTCAACATCAGGAGGAGTGCTTCATTATAAGGTATAAAATATAGTTCAAAATTTGAATTTATTCAATTTTTCAACTCTATGAAAATTTGTAAAATTCATTACTTCTGTGACGTTGGTCAAGGTTCATAGTAGAGACGAGAACAAGGAACTATTCATGATTTTTCACAATTTATTTATTTTTTTTGTAAGAAGGAAGGGCCAAGGGCGAATGCTCGCAAAAACGCTCACCCCCTCCCCACCTCCCGCATAGAAGAAGAAGAAGAAGAAGAGAGCCAAAATCAAGGTCTAGGTTTCGAGATGCCTAACGCTCTGCGTTTAGAAACGCAAATAAGCTTCGAAATAATTCTTGTAAATAATCCTCGAATTTAATGGTCTTTCTTCAATTTATGTTGGAACCATTGATGTTGGACTCAAGACCGGTCTCGAGACCTTTTATTCTGGTCTCGGTCTCGGTCTCGGTCATGGTGGTCTCGACTACATCAGTGGTTGGAACACTCTCGATGAATTGACAAGTTTAAAAAGTATAAAATTAATGTCTTTTTATTCAATGTTTCGACTACACGATCCAAACATTTTAAAATGGAGGACAAAAATCTTATAATTTCTCTGAAACGTTAAAATGTGAATTAATGCGGATTTCGTAATTCTTTTATTAAATTTAATATATTTTTAAATTATAATTATAATTTCTGATAATTCTTAATAATTTTATTTACATCTTATGAAGAAATTGTCGAGTGAAATATAATTTTAGATAATTTTTAATACTCTCTTTCGTTAAAAAGGTTACTAATAAAATTGTCATTGAAAAATCACCTCTTCTGATTTCTACCTTTGCACCTTCACCTTACTGGAGTACTCCTTATAAATCTAACTCGTTCACCGTCTCTTTTGGAACAGGAGAGTAGGTCAGATATTGAAGCAATGAAACTAACCGTTAACGAGGGCCAGAGCGAGGTCACAGTCACGGGACTGAGCCCAAACACGAGATACACCTTTAAATGGGCAGGCACTGGCAGCGAAGGGTCAAAAGGCAAAATCGAAGCTAAGACCGAAGGTGAGAGAATTCGATACATATAACTACAAAATAATAGGAGGGGGTGGTACGAAAGTAATGCCTCTTATTTTATTTCTCACTAAATATAATCGCAATACAATGAAAATTAAAGGGAATAGGCATACATATGTGGCAAATATAAAGTAAATATAGTAAATATATATATATATATATATATGTATATGTATATATATATATATCTATATATATATATATGATGAAAATAACCACCAAGGAAAAAGGAAACACAGAATGGTGCTCAAGCGCTTTCGTCTAATGATATCCTCACGAACACTCATTAGACGAAAGCGCTTGCGCACCATTCTGTTTCCTTTTTCCTTCGTGGTTATTTTCATCATAAATATTATTCACGTGTTACTTTCGTAAAATAATTTATATATATATATATATATATATATATATATATATATATATATCAGTGGCGACTGGCGTATAGGAGCGATGGAGCGGTCGCTCCCCCTTGCTTGAAACGATAAATATTAATTTAACAGATAAAAAATATATTAATTTTAAGATATTAAAATAAATATTCTTGAAATATATTTTAAAAATTCATGTGGCATATCATGATTCATGAGGCATTTTGAGTAAGCCTTCATTCAGTAAATAATATTCTAAACTTATAGCATAGCTTCAAACAGCGTACCGCTGTTTGAATACAAAATAATATTGCAGCCGAATGGAGCAATAGATTTTTCGCTCAAGTAAATATAAATTATATTTTACTGTTGTAATGAAAATATAAGTACAATCGCGAATTTTTTTATAATAACTTTATTTTTACTAATAGTTACTTCAGTAATAATGATATAAGCCATTTATATGTATTTTATTAAAATTATTACTTATTTGTAATTAACTAGAATTGTACGTCTGGCATAGCCGCATATGTTAATACAAGTACAGTACTCTTGTGAGCGGCAGTTGGATTCGCACTAGCCTATTGTGAGTCCGTGTTGTCGTACAGTGGTACATTATTATAGTCAAATTTATTATAGTCAAATTTATTCAACAATTATTTTTATATTTTATTAAAATATTTTTTAATACAAATTTATGGCTTCTTTTGACATATAAGTACCGTACGGAAGCACCATGTGATTGTTTATGTACTACAATTCTAAAAATTATAAATTTTGAAATCGCACCCCCATACATTTATACCACGAGTCGCCACTGATATATATATAAAGTAAATATGAACTGAAAAATAAGAGGCATTACTTTCGTACCGACCCTCGTAATAGTAATAGTAAAAATAATAATAATAATCATAATAATAATAATAATATTAATAATAATAATAATAATAATGACAGTTTTCACTATAGAGGATAATCACAAAATACACTAAAGGAATAGGATAAAATATAAGAAGAAACTGGTTTTGAGTAGAGGTAAAAAATAGTGAAAATGCTGTCACGCTTCATGTATTCCACGCGTGATCTGGAACACAAATGACAATGATGAATACGAATTTGAAGCAAAGGACTGTTTAAGCGCTGGACTCTTTGCAATAAGTTTCACTGAGGCTGTTTGTTACTTTCAGTACAATTAATAGGGATATTATGGGTGGCACACGTATGAAAAGCCTATATTTCCCCCTTCCTGAATGCGCTATATTACAATGGATGCAATTTTCTCATGAATTATTTATTTGATAGCTCATCCACAGATGTTGACAATTAAGGCTAAAAAAACACATTTGTATTAATTGGTTTTTCATTTCGATTGTATAATATCCTCTCTCTCTCTCTATACTTGTTATCTATATCTCGGTCTCCAATATTTTCCTGTCTCTTAGGCTACACCACACACACACACACATACACATACATATATATATATGCTGCGCAAGAAACAAGTATCTTTTTTTGGTAGTAATCACCGCAGGAGGTACGTTTATTTACACTTTCATTGGATTAGAATCGATGCTCTTATTAAATCCAGTTTGTGACCAGTTAAAAACTTGTACATAATTCACTTTTATATCTTTCAGAGAGAGAGAGAGAGAGAGAGAGAGAGAGAGAGATTGCAGTGCAATTTCCACTTTTTCGTAATGAATAAAGAGGTTTTTAGACTTGTACGGAAATCATTGTTTGATCCGTTGTCGACGTTTTCAGCACCAATTATTCTCTCCACCTCGAAATCCATTCACATTCACGTTCATTTAATTCCGATTCCAATTCAAATTATTTGAAATACAAACAGAAAGTGAGATTAAAATTGCATTTACGAACGATTCGCAAATTCGAGATTTTTCGTAATGTTTTTGTGTTAACGATACGTCATACAAATGCCAAAATTAGATGCTAATGATTTCGTCTTACAAATTTCTCTAAAGAAAGTGAATGACAGAGAGAGAGAGAGAGAGAGAGAGAGAGAGAGAGAGAGAGAGTACATTATTTATTCAGTGTAAATTATATATGAGTTTAGATAATAATGAATTTCTGCGAAAATGGAAAGTTTTGACATAAATTTTTGTGCTTCTCTCGATAGATAATACGAGACGAAAATTGGTGTGGTGTGGTGGTGGTAGGGGGGGGGGGGGGGGGGGGGGGGGGGTGAAAATCTAATAATAATTAAATAGAAGTAAAATGAGTGAACGGTTGAACCTTTCATTTTTAATTTAAAAAAACAAATTAAAAGATTTAAGCCAAATTAAATTAACAAAATAATTTTTTTTTAAATTATCGGTTTTGAATTTTTTTAAATTTTTTCTGAATTAAAATTTTTTGTATTTTAAAATACAGTTGAATTTATTAAGAAAAATAATTTTGAGTGTTACGTGTTAAGAAATACGACTCAAACGCTGTTTAAAATATATTTTATATAAAAAATTATCTTTACATAAGAATTACAATATTTATTCAAACAAACAAAAAAAAAATTAGCCAGAAAAAGAATACAATTTACATAATTTTTACAATATTTTTCAATATTTTGTGTACAATTTAGGTACTTCATATGGCATTAATAAATTCACCATATTCTAATCTGAATATGCCGTTGGAAGCATGGAAGCTTTTTAGGCAAAACTAATGGGATTCAATTTATTTATTACGTAAAATTTATTGACAAATTTTTTTTAAAAAGTCTTAACCCTTTCATGCCGTATGGGCGCAAATGAGACCATCAAATTTTATGAGATTTTAGTCGTTCTGGAGATATAACATAAGTAGTTTTTTGTGGCATGAAAAATAAACGAAAATCAGGTATGAAAGGGTTAACCATATATTTCAAAATTTATATAAACCATTATTTTGATAGGTCATACAACCAAAACTATTTTGCTTAATTACAACAACCAAATACATGGTTAACTCTTTGCTAACCTATCCAAATGTTGAACCATAAGATGATTCAATTAATTATGCTATTTTTTTTAGTAAATTACTTAAGGGGTTCGAACAAACATATCATGAATGGATCAACCATTCTGGATCAGTTGACAAATAGCTAACCACTAGTTTAGCTGTTGTAATCGAGCTAAAGACATTTGGTTCACTTGACACCAAATCGACAAGTTATTGTGAGTCACATTAGGTTAGAATAAATTAGCATAGGCTAGAATAAGTTACCATAGGTTAGGTTAAATTAAGTTAGTTTCTAGAGTGTCATTGTTACGTATCACTGACCAAATAGTATAAGTTCGTTGTAACCAAGGATTTTTGTCTGTGATAAAAAACTTCTTCCCAAAAGTAGGTAAGTTCAACTCTGATAAGTGATAATAAACCTTTGTAATATTTTTCATCGTTTAACAAAATCGATCACGTGATCATTTCCAAAGTTTGTGATAAAGAAAAAAAGTCACATTTTATTTCTATTGTTTTTTTCTTTGGAATTACAACAATATGAAGTTGTTGACGAGTAATCCATAAAGTTTAAGGGCCGAATTAAATGAAATAAATAGTACAACTTCACAATTACTTATTTTATGTTAAAATTATTTTAACAACAAAAAATTTTAAAATGTTATTAAGTTTATAAATAAAGAATTATTCATTCATTCATTCATTCATTCATTCATTTAAGATAAATATTTTTTTATCTCTATGAACACGTAATATATATACAGGGTGTTTCAAAAAACACACACACACACACACACAATTTTATATATATAATTGAAAAATAAATATTCCTATGAATACAGGATGCTCCAAAAGTCAGGAATCATAGGAATATTTATTTTTTCAATTATAAAGGGTGATCCAGAGAAATGGGACCCAAAAGAAACCCCTGTAACTCTTAAAGTATAAGTCCTTTTATAAAATCATACGCATCATTCGAAAGAGGATAGTTACAAGTTTGTACAGGATTGTATAGGTTTTGACAATACAAGACAAGATAAGATACAAAACAAAATAAAAGTGTTAGTTAAAACTAACCCTTCAAGATGACTGCATGGACTGTGGAACAGCTGCGTTTCATAACTGAGCAATATTATGAGCATGGAAGAAGTGTAGTTTCAGCTCAAAGATCTTTCAAGACAAATTTTCAGATGTCAAAATCACCTTCTAAGAAAGTAATCCGTCGGTGTGTCAGAAATTTTTCCCTAACTGGCAGCATTGGAAAAAGAAAACCAACTGGAAGAGTGCGCACAGCAAGGATAGACGAGATCATTAACAGAACTCATGAAATTGTACAGGATAATCCTAACATAAGCATCAGACGTGCTTCTCAGCTGTTAGGAGTTGGATATGGAACAACACACCGTATATTCAAGCAAAATTTAATGCTCTTTCCATATAAAATTCAAATAGTGCAACAACTAAACGATGGAGATTTCGCACGAAGACGACAATTCTGTCAATGGATCCAACAGAAGGTAAATGACACCAGCAATTTTCTAGCAACTTTGATTATGTCAGACGAAGCCCATTTTCACTTGAATGGAACTGTAAACAAACAAAATTGTCGTTTCTGGGCAACAGAAAATCCATTGAATATTACCGAAGTCCCGTTGCATAGTCAGCGTGTAACTGTTTGGTGTGGTCTTACTGCATCTCAGATCATAGGGCCGTACTTTTTCGAGGATTCCACCGGAAACACGGTCACTGTAAATGGTGATCGCTACAAAAAAATGTTGACCGATTTCCTTATTCCTAAATTAAGAGATCTTTATCTAGAAAACCACTGGTTCCAACAAGACGGAGCTACCTGCCATACCACGAGGAACTGCATGGCAGTTTTTCGTCAAACGTTTCCAGGCGAGTTAATCTCAAGATTTGGAGACGTTGAATGGCCCGCAAGGTCTCCGGATTTTTCTCCCTTAGATTATTATCTCTGGGGATATTTAAAGAGTAGGGTCTACAGAAATAACCCAACGGCCTTGCAAGAATTGAAGGCCGCCATCACAAATGAGATACAGGCCATACCACCGCACACTCTTGCAAAAGTGATGCAGAACTTACAAGCGAGAACACTGGAATGCTTGGCAACTAATGGAGCACATTTGAAAGGAGTCATTTTAAAAAATAAATATTTCATAATAAACTTGTAACTCTACTCTTTCGAATGATATATAGTTTTTATGAAAGGAATTAAATATTAAGAATATTTGGCTTTTTTTATGGGTCCCATTTATCTGGATCACCCTATATTATAATAACATAGGCTATATGCAGTATATGTAGACATTAAAAATATTTCCTGTGATTCCGGACTTTTGAAACACCCTATATATATATATATATATATATATATATATAACATTTCTGACAGAAGAAAAAAAAATAACTTCCGTCATACAGATATTGATAATGAAAGATAAAAACAAAACAAGGAAGAAAAATTAAAAAATGCAAGTAATAAAAATAGCAATAATAATGTTAAACGGAGTTACAGATAAACAAACCTCGTAACCTCGAGCAGTTTCGTGCGTTGATCTTTCTTCATACGAGGTTAAGCTGGTGGCCCCACAGCTAGGCCTGGCCTGGTGGAGGAGCGAGTTTCTCTCTTGCGATCTCCATCGTACATAGTCAGGCACACCCGGCTCATCCGGTACCGTCCTGAGCCAAGAAGAATTCGACGATAACACCAGTAATGTTCCTGATCTCCTTCGGAAGATGGTTGAATAGTTTTGGCCCCCTGACAATCCAACTATCTTCCTTCAGCGTTGGTCTTTAGTTTAAGAACACTACACATTCTCCTTTTCATATTTTCCAGTGTTGTTTGAATGTTAATTGGGTTTAGTTTGAGGTTAGATCAAGTTCTTCGATCATTTTTCATATGTAAATTATGGTGTATCTCTCTCTTCTTCTTTCCAGAGAATATAGATTTAATTTACGAAGTCTTTCCTAGTAGTTGAGTTCTTTGCAGTCATCAATCTTGGCTCTGAAATTCCTCTGGACTTCTAGTTTATTAATTTCTTCCATTTAAAATGGGGGCATCAAGACTGGGCAGTATTCAGTTTCGGTATGATCAATGCTTTCAGCAGGGGAATCATTACTCTCTTGTCCCTTTTTCAAAGGTTATCAGTCCTGTTCCGCGACTCTTTTTACTTTGTTTATTGCTATCTGATTTTATGTCTCAAATTTCTCATCGTCAGTCATTATAACCCCTAAATATTTTGCTCTTTTGCTTCTCTGAATTTCCTGTCTATCTGGGACATAATACGCTGTCTGTTTTAGCTCCTCATTTCTTCCATATCTCAAGAGCTGAAATTTCTCGGTGTCAAATTTTATGTTGTCTTCTGACCATTTGTATATTCTGTTCGTGTCCCTTTGTAGGGCCTCCATCTCTTCTGCATAACTGATTTTTCTGCTGACTTTTGTGTAGTCTGTCTGCAAAGGATATTACTATACTGATGTTGGTTACTTCATTGTCTATGTCTATTAGCATGATAATGAATAGGAGTGGAACCAATACTGTTCCTTATGGTACTGAGCTGCTTGCTTTCGATTCTGATGACGATATATCTTGAATTTTTATGACTTGCAGATGCTTAACTGTGTGTGTATATATATATATGTGTGTGTATATATATATATATATATATATATATATATATATTATATATATATATATATATATATATATATATCATGTATTTGATTAACTCGAGAATGGTAAATCTTATAATGAGAAAGCAATTTTATTTTTAATATTTACTTAAAATATTTACATCTTTAAAGCAAAGAATTGTTAAATGTGAAATTTATTTTCCTTCGTCAAGTGCTTTTTAATCCTACGCAGAGAAGGATCCTTGGGTTGCGCAACCAAATACGTGGTTAACTATTTGCTAAGCAATCCAAATGTTAATCCAACCACTGTACTCGTATGACTGTACTATCATGAAATTTGTTGTTACCATTGATAGGAAACTGGTTCGTGTAATTATCGCATTGTCGAATCAACCACTTGGATTGGTGCAAGTACTTAACCATGGTTGTGTAACAAGTATGTTTTCTCTGTGTAGGTAAATTATATCTGCGTTGCATTTATTAATTCTTGTATATTTTCATTCGTTAGACGGTTGTCGCCACAACAGTATCAGTTACGCTGTCGGTGACAAATGGTACGATGGTTGCCAAACCACTTGTAGCTGCCACAGAGGCGGCGTGAGTGAGTGTCGACCCAGATGCATGTTCGTGGCAGGTTCCATCCAGGTGAGGAAAAAAAACAAACCTTTAAAAACATGACTGAAATGATAAAAGAGACATGACTTAATTGTTTTCCCTCCATGATAAAGAAAAATTAAACGTCTTTTACGAGTTAGACATTCGTTTGGAAAAGAAAATTATAAGTAAAATTAATAAAAATGTTAATAATATTACTCCATAATCGCTGGAAAAGCATTTATTCAATTTATACTCGTAAATCTCTCTTTTTAATTGAAATAAAAGAATGTGTTATGAATACAATTGGGGTTTGTATGCAATCTTTGTATGCAATCGTGTATGCAATCTTGATGTACACTGTTATATTTCAAAATAAAAATTCATTGCATAAAAGATTTTTACCTACATTTCAATTGTTATGTTAAAAAAACCAAAAAAACTCGTTCTTTCACTAAATTCGACCTCATACAACGAAAAATTTATTCTTATTTTAGCATTAAAGGTGTTTATAAGTGTATTTTATCAGTTTTTTCACTACCTTTAATCATGTTCACAGGACGATCAGTGCGAAGAGAAACCTTCCTCATCCGATCCCGAATGTTGCGTCGAATACTACTGTGCTAAAAAAGGTGAGGTGAAAACATCGCTTTTCAGCGATACGCGTCGAAACATTGAATCCACTTTAGTTCATTTCTTGCCTAAAATAATCTAGAAAGTAGGAGATCAAAAGACTGGAGAGTATTATTCGGACTGAGTAATACAGGGTGTTCCAAAGGAAACACAATCTACTGGAGAATGCATGTATCATTGTGACCTAACCCTTTTCTTCTGTTTCGGGTTACGTTTCCTTTAGAACACCCTGCAGTTAGTGTTCCTTAACCTATTCACTCAGAATAAATTTGGGTGGCGATAGACATGTTCATTACTGATTCATATTAATTCATAGATTATAAAAATATTTTGTTTAAGACAGTTTTTCATACCTACACAAAATATACCTGTTTTTAGACCAGCTATCTATAATCATCGGTGACTCAAGTGTAAAAATCTACACAAAATAATACAGCACAAAACCAAACTGCTTTTACATAACCATCTTCTGATTATATTCAAGAACAAAATAGTGCCGAAAAAACTATCTTAATAGATTCTTTCCACGTTTGGTATCAAATTATTTTAGTGCAATCACCGCATAAACTGCCTACATGAGATGTCGCTGACAACTGATGGTAGCGTAGGACCGTGGAAATTAAGTTATTGCTACAATAAAGGTAGCCCATAGACTACTCTTCATAGTCATGTATGATTGATGGGTCAAACTGTTATAGATACGGTGCAGCATAACTGAATATTTAATTACTCAATTAAGACATCAGCGAATGACAGGATAAAGAACGAGTTAAGAACTAGGTTTAAAGGCTGGAGAATTGGGAGTATTGACGTGGCTATATTGGTTCGAATGTGCCCAAGTTCTTTTAGAATGTTTTGTGGAAAAAACTTATGAGAAAGTACAAGAGAGTACAACACGCGAGTACAACAAGAGAGTACAACAATTGTCTCACTCTTCTCGGACTGTACATCGAAATAAATGAAATAGTCGTTCATAAATCCACGAATCTTTCGCACATTTCCTGTGGAATATTCAACAGTATGCATTATTTACAAACAATATAGAACATATATTGAATTATTAACATAACTGTACTGTATGCATATTAATTACTAACTTTCATACTGCATATTAATTTCAACATTAAAAAAATTTGAATAGAATACTTTCCGTGCATTATACGAGGACAAAGGATATATTGATTCCCGCTAAAATAGTGACCCTTAAATAACAGACGCAGGTCATTCGCGTAGGAAGTCCGTACTCAGTTATACACATTTCTTTGTTCCGCTTTGGCTGTCATTTTTATATGAACATTATATTATCGTCCATTGACCAAACCTAAAGAAAAAATAGTCTCTTACCGAAACTCTCGGCTTTGTTACATGGTTGGACCTTATAAGCGTCCACTGCATTTATACATTAACTAAAAATTACACCTATCAATCTGTATCAAGTTGCGCTATTGTGTGGATTAGGAGTGGGCGCATGAACTGACTTTCTAAACGCAAAGAAAAATGTTGCTATAAATATTTAATACGATGATTAATTACAATACAAACACATTTAATTTTTAACATTTTTTAGACTTCCAATATTACAGCTAATTATATATATATATATATACAGGGTGGCGCAAAAATCAGGAACCATAGGCACATTTTATTAAATTATAATAAATGTTCGAATTGGTGGCCTTCCACTTGGAGACACTTTCTGACGCGTTGAATGCATGATGTTTAAACATTCCTTAACACATTGGTACTGATTTTGGCACACTCAGATGTGATTTTATCCTTTAGAGAACGTATTGTTCAGGGTCGATCAGCATAGGCTACTGACTTCATATGGTCCCACAAGAAAAGTCAAGAGGCGTGAGGTCTGGAGACCTAGGTGGCCATTCGACGCACCCTCGCCGTCCGATCCACTTGCTTGGGAATGTTTCATCTAAAGAGCTCAGGACGATGGTTGCGAAATGTGGTGGTGCACCATCCTGCTGAAACCACATCTCCACCCGTTCTGCCAATGGAATGTCGTCCAGTATGTGCACTAGAAATGTTTGCAGCATATGCAGATATGTTTTACCCGTTACATTGCCATCGAAAAAGTACGGACCAATTAACCGATCCCCCAGAGCGCAGCCCACACCATAATTCGTGGATCGAATTGCACATGTCCTTCTTCCATCGAGTTGGGGGTTCTCATTGCCCAATAGCGTGCATTATGCCTATTGACACGACCGCTGAAGTGAAATATGGCTTCGTCGCTGAACATGATCCTTCGTTGAAGCTGTCGATGTTGTAGAAACCACTGGCAGAATTTACTACACGACGGTCTGTGTCGTCACCGTGCAGTTCCTGAAAGAGTTGGAATTTGTAGCGGTGGAAACGATTTGTTGTAAGAATTCGTTGGATGGATCTTCCGGAGACACCCGTTCCCTGGGATAACTTTCTTAAGGAGTTACGTGCGCTGTTTTAGAGGTGATTGAGTACCGTTAGTGATGTTGCTGCATCGGTTGAACTTTTTGGCCAGTCACTACGTGGCCGATCGTGAACACTTCCCGTTTCTTTGAAGCGAGTGAACAGTTTCCAACTGACGCCTGAACAACTGGCAGCCTCTCAGGGTGTTTGTCATTAAAAGCACAATCTAGGTATTTTCGCCGCAGGACTTTTGGCCGCCGGACTTTTGGCCGCCGGACTTTTGGCCGCAGGACATTTCGCCGTAGGAATTTTCGCCGCAAGGAATTTTTGCCGCAAGGAGTTTTCGCCGCAAAATATATAATTTGTATAGATATATAAATATAAGCCTACAAATTTTCTG
>JAJOZX010007700.1:0-208170 GCA_023014485.1 Bathynomus jamesi
AACCGACGATGAGGTAGAGCACCCTATCATTACGGATGACCTCGACGAGTTGTGATCTCCTCCCTCACCAGCGATACAGGTTGCACGTCCAAAGCGGAGGTATGAGAACCCCACATCAGGTATAAAGCGCCGAAATACGTACCTGTTGCAGCAGACCCCCAACCCTCAACCTCTTACGCAACAACCTCCCCAGCAGCAGCACCTAATATCCCCTTATTCCGCCCCCCGTTCTGTTAAGTCTACAATAATAGATCCCCAACCCTCCTACGCAACAGGGCCCCCATCAGCAGCAGCCAATATCCACTAATTCATCCGCCCCCCGTTCTGTTGAGGATGTTATTACGTTCGAGTTAGTGCGATCCGCAGCCCCACCCCCGCCTTGACTAGAAATCGGTATAGAGTCAGGGTCGACCCTAGAGCCCTGTATAGCAATGGAATTGAGCGCGGGATACGCAGGGTAGTAAGCGTATTATAGAGTTTGCTCTTCAGAATCGCGACGAGCGTGAGGTCAGGACGAGTCTGTCCTTTGGGTTCGGGTCAGATGACGGTGATGTAGACGATTATTGGGTGATAGTACCGTTTAGACGTTTGGCTGCTGAAGATGTAGAATATATATTAGGGCGTATAATGCAAGCCGTCCAAAGTAGTATAGCCTTCAATATGGACAACTTCACGGTAAATATTGACCATGTACCGTGTTGCGGGTCATAGTGCCATACCGTACACTCTTAACTTCAATTCTCCAACTATTTACCGAAGGCATATAAACGTCGATCGTGGTTGCGGCTTTATAGCAGTACTCTTAGCACGTATGTTTACTGTACAAAATACACGGACTCAAAAAATTTGGCTGCCTACGATCGTTGAGCGTGCCCGTAAACTAGCTGTAGACTGTGAACTTGAATTTGACTGTAATATGGGTCCTGAAGAGCTGAGAAAGGTAGAACAGGAAATGAATGTGCGCATAGTTGTATTTGGTTTGGATGATCGCCGCCGGACTGTGTATGTTTTTAAAAGCTGTGTGAGAGATCGTACAAGGCCCCTACTTATTTTAGGATTGTCAGGGACAACGTATCTCCCCATCCGTAATATAAGGGGGCTTTACGCGAGTTATGACAAAAGTCGAAAATATGGGAGACATCATGATTTGTGTAAGGGGTGCCTCGAGTTTGCGGATGATATAGTGAGACATTGTAAAGAATGTCACATGGTATGTGAGCAGTGTAAAAGCACCAAATGTGAAAGCCGTGTAGTTGAGAAGAGAGACTGTGATGTGTGTAGACGCACATTTTTCAATAATAGCTGCTTTGATCTCCATAAATCAATTGGTACGTGCAGGAAAATGAGAATCTGTGAATGTGGTATGTTTCACACAATGGATAATTGGGGAAAATTTAAGCACAAGTGCGACGTAATTCACTGTCCTACATGCCAGGAGGAATATAAGGCGGATGGAGTAAAGCATGTGTGTTATATGAAAGATGCTAAGCCTAAAAATAACCCTTGTATAACTGTGTACTACGATATAGAAACATATACGAACGCTGAAACCAAAGAGGTAATTCCACATTTACTTGTGAGCCAGACCATCTGTGATGAGTGTATGGGTATCGAATGTGACGAGTGCCCCAAATGCGGTAAACGGACAAACGTTTTTAAAACGAATGTCAGCGATAGTCCTGTGAAACTATTTGTGTCCTATATTGTCAAGTTAGCCGACAAGTTCAAAAAAATGACTGTGTATATTCTCGCCCATAACGGGGCAAAGTTTGACACGCAGTTCCTTTATAAGGAGTTGCTTGAACACGAATCCTCTGAGATATTTACAGGTGATCCATTGAAAAGAGGCAACAAATTAATACAGATGCAGATAAGAGGCAATGTACAATTTAAAGATACTTTATTATTCACACCTTGTAAATTAGCAAAGCTACCCAAGGTGATGGGAGTAGCAGCTGAAGTTTCCAAAGGATACTTCCCATACACTTTCCTCACCAGCGAGACTTTAAACTACGTAGGCCCACCACCCCCCAAACATTATTTTGACTGCATGGATGAACGTGAAGACTTTGATCGATACTACGACAGTTTTAATGAAAGTAACCCTTATAATATAGCTGATGAATGTGAGCGTTATTGCGTGAATGATGTGCGCGTGCTTAGAGTATGTTTCCAGGCCTTTAGAAGTATGTACATAGCCCGTTTCAAATGCGATCCACTGCAAGTCGCAACCACCATCGCATCATTATGTTTTACGGTGTTCAAGAATAACTTCATGCCTAAAGACACCTTAGCCATTATTCACCGAAACAACCCCCGCAGTTACGGACACAAGGCTATTTACTGGCTCATACACCTGCAAACAAACAGGTGTATACATAAAGCACGCCCGCAACACGGGTGAAGTACCCATTAAGATTAATGGACGTGTTTTTTGGGTTGATGGGTTAAGTGAAAACCGTGTCACTGGTGTGAAGACTGTGTATTCCTTTAATGGATGCTGGTGGCATGGATGCCCCCCCTGAGTGCGGTATCCGGAGATATCCACGGTATCTCCTGCCGACTGTCTTGCAGGGACCCGCACCCGCGATCAACTTATAGGATCACAGTTCACTCACAAAGTCTTGTGGGAGCATGAATATGATGCACGGATGGAGACAGACGATGTATACCGTGAGGAAATAAAAACGATCAAGCGTTCAATGGTGCTGGATCCTCTCAAATGTGGTGATAGCTTGTTTGGAGGACGTACAAACAAATCCTTTCAGACTATACTTCCACCTACGGAGGGCGTGAAGCTCCATTACTACGATTTCTGTTCTTTATACCCATACGTGATGAAGAGCAATCCGTACCCCGTGGGCGCTCCTGAGAAACTGGTGGGACCTAGCATGCCTCCATCAATGAATTTTCAAAAAATTTGAATGATCATTACTTTGGGCTCTCTTTCGTAGACGTACTCCCCCCACGCAATTTATGGATGCCGATCTTACCTGTCGTTATCGACGACAAGCTCATGTTTCCCCTGTGCGTGAAGTGCGCGGAAGAGGATAACGGCGAATGTAACCATATACCCCACCAGCGTAAGATCAGAGGCGTATATACAAGTCCTGAGCTGGCCCTAGCCGTACGCCATGGTTATAGAATACTGAAGATACACGAGGTGTGGAGGTTTCAGAAGCTCCCCAACCTTTTCACACCATATATAAACGCCTTTTTGAAGGATAAGGTTGAAGCATCAGGGTATCCGCGAGGAGTTGATACCGAAGATGAAAAGTCTGCCTATATTCAACGTTACCGCGACCGCGAAGGTATACAACTTGATCGTGTCCAAATTGTAAAGAATCCTGGCAAGCGCTTTAGTGCAAAGTTGTGTCTAAACAGTCTATGGGGAAAATTTGCGCAGAATACCGGCAGAGGGAACATTCATTTGGCACAAAGTTATAGCGATGTCTGGGATTATGCCAATGCCCCCGATAAAGAGGTCATGGAGATCGTGAATGTAGGTAATACTTACGTAATAAAGTACAACAACACTGAATTTGCCACAGATACCTCAAGGGTTACAAACATACCTGTGGCGAGCTTCACAACAGCCTACGCCCGTATAAAACTTTGGGGTCTATTGCATTCTCTTGGGCGGAGAGTATTGTATGCCGATACAGATAGCGTGATATTCACAGAGAGGGAGGGTGATTACATGCCCGCTATTGGGGAGTTCCTCGGCGAGCTCACTGATGAGATCAAGGATGAGTATGGGGACGACGCATACGCCGACTCTTTTATCTCAACAGGACCTAAGACTTATGGGGTACGGGTCAGGGTAGGGGATGAAATGAAATATATCGTGAAGGCAAAGGGTATTACGCTCAACCATGCGAATCGGGAGGTTGTTAACTTTGAGTCGTTGAAGGATCTAGTATGTTTGGAACCTCACCAACTAATTGTAGGCACCCACAATTTTCGGGCGCAGAAGCTGGGAGGCGTGAAGGAACTTAGGGGTACGATGGTGTGCCGTAACACCTATAGGAAACGTTACCAGTTACCTGGCACCTATGATACCGTACCCTTTGGATACCAATGATGCTTCTAACTCACACGTCTTGTATATAATCGTATCTATTTGTAAATATATATGTATATATAACTTGAATATCTCGAATCGTATTTGTAAATATATGAATATCTCAATAAATCAAATAGCGTTTCACTTTCTCCTTTGTGTGTGTGTGTGTGTGTGTGTGTGTGTGTGTGTGTGTAGGTGAAAGTTCTAAGCTCCGCCCACTGCGTGAGTCATGCTACTATCTGGGAGTCCCTGCGTGGTCAGTCGACCGCAGTAAGCCCGAGAGATCAGACGTGTATTCAGATCAGACGTATATTGAAATGGCTACCTTTAATATGCTTGCACAACGTTTATGAAATGGTATTCAGTAAAGTGTGAGGATGTGGTGGATACCGAAAAACTTCCTATTCCCCCCTCCTATGCCTCTTTTAAAACCACATTGGATTGTGCGAAGTTCCAAGATGTACAAATACTCTACGGATGTTCTGGTGAGACTGTTGAAGGCTTTCGTTGCACAGACGATGTGCTGAAGTATGCTGCAGGGCTAAACTTTATAAAGTCTCACATACACCGTGAAGTAAAAGAAACAACGCGTGCAGAAGAGAAGCAGCAGGTATGGATAATGAGCCTTGTGGATGGGTGGTGTGACAAGCGGTATTACGTCATGCTACACCATGTCGATTACTCATACCCTACGTCTGAAAATGTGAATCTCGTGATCATGGACAATCTTAGGTGTTTTTATCACTATATTAACGTATATCATGATGAGGTTCATAGTGAGGTTGTGGCTAGTGCCATGCGTGAGTTTTTAACAGATTTTAGAGACGAGCATCGTTTGATGGGTAGAAAGGAAAAATATGAGCATATGTTCCTCTCAAATAGTGCGCCGGAGTGTGGAGATGATTAGCGCCTAGTTCTTATCCAAAGTGCGTAGGCTGGTAGTGACGAAACGGAAAAACAAATATGTGCAACAATTCGAGTCGTACGAACATGCCCATTCACGTATCATCGAGTCAGCCGCCCGTCGAACCGTTCCTGCCTGTGCCTCACACGGCTCATAGTTATCTCAGAGCTTGAGCCGAGTAGACGTGCGCTCCTCGAATACGATGGAACTTCCTTTGAGCAGCATTCTCAACGCCTCGTACGATGTGTCCGTGACGAAATCGTTGCGCGTGTTCAGGCGTAATTCCGGTACCATTAGCTATGTACTGGAAACGGAATGTAGACCGACAAACAAACGGGTTTATTTAAGTATCGAGGAGATGAATAGAATCTTCGTGATAGTTGATAAGTGGTGTGAAGATCGTTATAAAATACCTGCTAACGTAGGTACAAGAAGAGAGCAGATTAGTGACGCGCCCTCATACGCCGTTGTATGTACGTTGTGTATAAATAACGATCGGCCGTGCATTGATATAAGGCTGATGTGGAAGAATGCTTCTGATAATAACGCTCTTATTCCTACGCGAAACCGTTTCATCCTCGACAGAATGTTTGAAATCGTCGGATTCCGTAAACTGAAACCTATATTAGACGCGCGTGTTACGGATATGCTTTATTTTGATACAGTCTTGAATACGCATACACTGCTCTGCTCGATGGGTTTACCGAGTGTAGGACTGGTGAGAATGGTCTAGTGCTGGATGTTTATTTAAAAAGTTTAGACTCTTTGAAATACCATGAACTTTGGTACAAAGCAATTGATCGGTACAAGGCTGAGCTCACCTACACCGTTCACCCTGAAGAACTATTTCTTTATATAACGCGCAGTTGCCGTAACGATTTAGAAGATTATTTCAATTGCCGTTATGTTGAGTGAAGAGTTCACGATTGAAAAGCTCGAGTCGGTAGAAATAAACCCTCGATTGGAAAAGCATTCTTATAAACTTGTGTTTAATAATGTAGCTAACGATGAACTCTTTGTGCGTGCTTTTGATTGTATTCTAGACGTATTTAAAGATGACTTGCCAACCGGTTGTAAAGTGGGGACAAAAATAGTACTGAACGATATGAAAGCCATTCATATCGAATACAGGTTTCCCTATACTTTAAGCGGTGAAATATTATTAAGCCGCATAGACTGCGTAATGCAGAGCAATAATGATGTAATTGTAAACTCGATTAAGACCGATTTTAGTATTTTGAAAAAAAAGTGAATTGTATATATATTTTGATTATGTACATATTTCTATGATGTGTTTATATATATATATATATATATATATATATATATATATATATATATATATATATATATATTTTGCTTGATATTTCTCCTGTACTGTTATGTACATATTGAAGTGTATATGAAATGTATATTTTATTTTATATAACACCATAATTGTGTGTGTGTGTATATTTCTGTTATGTACATATTGAAGTGTATATGAAATGTTATTTTATTATATAATTATGTGTATATATTTCTGTTATACATATTCCTCAAATGTATATTTTATTTTCTATATATTTATAATAAAAAGAATGATGCAATGTTGTTTATTGTTATGCCTTCTACTACCGGTATTCTGTATACAACAGGTATCTGGCAATATTTAAGCCTTCTAAGCCAACTGGCTGATTAGGAGTCTATAATAGTGTATACAATGGAATACATGGCGCTATCTGGCAACTCAGCCAACTGGCTGATTAGGCGTATATAATAATAATGTATGCAATAATAAAAAGAGGTATCTGACAACCAGCCAACTGGCTGATTAGGCGTATATAATGTATACAATAATAAAAAGAGGTATCTGACAACCAGCCAACTGGCTGATTAGGATAATAATGTATACAATGGAATACATGGCGTATCTGGCAACTCAGCCAACTGGCTGATTAGGAGCCTATAAAACAACGCCAGCCCGGCTGGAAGTCCAGTGTGCACTTGGCTCCTGCCAGGTGAACACCTCTCCTCCTTTCTCTCCTCCTTCTTTCTCTTGGGGGATAACGCCGCCTCCAAGTTTTCCCCCACCCCCCTTTCCCCCACCCCCCTTTCCCCCACCCACCCTTTGCAACATCCCCCTTTGCAACATCCCCCTTTGCAACATCCCCCTTTGCAACAACCCACACCCCCATTTGCAACAACCCCACCCCCCTTTGCAACATTACATAATAACCTGCAACATTCCTGCACTCTCCCCTTTTGCGGCTATACTACTGTCTACTTAAGGAGCTTTCTAATGCGATGTTTTGTTTCATGAAGATTACAAGCAATTAATTAGTATTGAAAGATATTGAAAGAAATTGTATTTAATGGTGACATCACGTTTTGATTAAAATAATTGTCTATGTTCACAGAAATATTGATATTATTGGTTAGAATGTTTTTATGTTATTTGTATTCATACATTTAACCCCATTTTCCTTCAACAATGTAATTTGAGTTGTGAAACCTGCACCTGAACATTGTTTGGTAACATTGTGCTCTTCTCTTACAGATATCTCTGTATAATGGCTCCCACAAAGACAATATCATATAAAAATAGACTCAAGATTGATTACTACCTTCATGATGAAGAACTACAGAGACAAAAAGCCAATAAAGTGGGAGTTTCATTCTCCACGGTGAGCAAAACCCTCTCTCGTCATTCTCAAAATGGGAGTGTAATGAACAAAGCAGGCCGATGGTGGAAAAGGAAGATCTCGGGAAAAGGGAAAAAGAAGACAAATACTTGTATATGATTTTATTGAACAAACGCAACTAGCATTTGAATAGCTGCTGAAGTGAATGCGTCATGCAACGGCAGCATTTCTACTTCAACAGTGAATAAATATCCGAGGGAGGTTGATTTAATGGGTCGGGTTCCTACTAGAAATCCGCTTTTGCCAATCTTGGAGTGACCATTCTTTGTGATTTTATGCCAATTTCAAACGTTTGACTCTATTGCTTTGTCGCAAAAGAGACTTTCTGGCAGTGGCGGACATTTCATGTAAGAAGTAGGGAGGATGATCATGCCGAGAGTACACTCCTCTGTTGGCCGTGTCACATGTCGTTGGCAATGATAAATGAAAAGCATAACCAATAGTTTCAGAGTTTTATTTATATGGTAATGGTATATATAATACTTTTTTAATCAACATAATGGTCCTCTTGAGACATTACAACAATTCTTGAAACTATGCAATTTTTTTCTTTGATGTGAAATTTAAGGCACTAATCAATGAATATGGTTTTTCCAGTTTTGGATAAATTTGTAAGACTTTATTCTTTCATATGAACTCTAAATATATGTGATAGGCTAAATCAGTAAGGAGCAGGAACAGTTGAAAAAAAGGATGATTTTCCCATACCCATAATGCTTAACGAGCGCTTGGGGGTTCAACGGATACATCATCAGTGTTGCCAGGTTTGGACAACCTTATATATAGCAACCTTGCGGAGTCACAGGTGAGCTTGGCTGAAAAAAAGGGGGATGCGTTCGCACCCATCGAACACCCCCTGGTGACGGGCCTGTACATGTATAAAATACATCTTGACTGTTGTTTCCTTTTAAAAAAAATTTTTTTTGTACATGTAGGTTTTAGATTAGATTTTCATATATATATATTTTAGCTTTTTTCAGCTGTACCCCCCCCCATCGCCCCCTAAATCTCCGCCCCTGCTTTCTGGTAACAACCCGACCCATTAAACCACACTCCCTCAAACGTCTCTTCGCTGTTAAAGTGGAAGTGATGTATTGACTTCAGCCAGAGGCGGATTAAGGCATATCGGCCCCGGGGCAATGAAGAATATGGGTGCCCTTTTCTATAGCTTTTTATTAACAATACATGGGCATGTACAATACATAGTATATTTACATGAATTACATTTACACGGTGCTCAGGCTAATGGAGAAACAAACTTAAAAGAACTTTAACACAGTGTATTTTGCCGTTTGCCAAAACCAAACAGTATTAAACAAACTTTACTTTAGGGACAAAAAAACATAAAATAAAACAGGGAATTTGTCAGTTTGTGTACTCTGTCATATTTAATCAAAGAAGTTTGCGAAATCTCGAATTATATCATCGAAACTCAGTTGACTGCGGTGTGTGTGTGTGTGTGGGGGGGGGGGGGGCTCAAGCATGGGAGCCTCAGGCTTCAGCCTCAATAGCCTCAATGATAATCCGCAACTGACTTCAACAAATAGTATTCTTTCTGTTGCATTTGCTCAATAAAATTATGTATTTGTCTTCTTTTTCCGAGGTCTTCCTTTTTCTCCTTCGTCCTACTTTGTTCATTACAGTCCCAGTTTGAGAATGATGAGGAATGAAACTCCCACTTTATTGGTTATTTTTCTCTGTAGTTTTTCACCAAGATGGTATTAATCAATTATGAGTCTATTTTTGTATGATATTTTCTTTGTGGGAACCATTATAGAAAAATACCTGTAGGAGAACGAAACACTGTTACCAAACAATGTTCAGGTGCAGGTTTCACAAGTCAAATTACATATTTGAAGGAAAATGGAATAAAATGTATAAATAAAAATAACAAAAACATTCCAACCAATAATATCAATATTTCTGTGAACATAGACAATTAATTTAATGAAAATGTGATGTCACCATTAAATACAATTTCTTTCAATACAGATTAATTGCTTGTAATCTTCATGAAACAAAACACCACATCAGAAAGCTCTTTAATTAAACAGACATATCATTTTACTTCCTGTAACTTATAAAGAGATTGAAACGAATTCTTTTATTACATAATCAGCATTTTAAAAATGTTTCCATAATTTTGACCTCCAGTGTGTGTGTGTGTGTGTGTATATATATATATATATATATATATATATATATATATATATATATATATATACAGGGTGTACATAAAGTCAGGATCTATTTTTGTGAAGCACTTGGAAATTATATGGAATTCAATCATAAAATGATAAAGTGGTAACATTTATTAAATAATTAAGAGTAGGATTCGACGTGACGCCCATCAGTATCCCTGCACAGCTCAAATCGTTCCGCAGCATTTCTAAACACATTCTGGAGCATTTGCGGGGTTGTGTTATCTGCAGCAGTTCGTATACGTGTACGTAAGTTTTCAAGACTCGTAATCTTCGTCTGATAGACGTGCGACTCGATAAAGCCCCATGCAAAGAAATCTAAAGGGGTTAAATCTGGTGATCTCGCTGGCCAAGGTCTGTTGCTTCCGCGTCCGATCCAGCGATTTGGAAAACGTCCATTTAGATAATCCTGAACAATTTTGGCATAGTGACAAGGAGCACCATCATGTTGATAGACGACGGTACTAACAATCCTATCCCCGTCGTCTATCAACATGATGGTGCTCCTTGTCACTATGCCAAAATTGTTCAGGATTATCTAAATGGACGTTTTCCAAATTCCAAATCGCTGGATCGGACGCGGAAGCAACAGACCTTGGCCAGCGAGATCACCAGATTTAACCCCTTTAGATTTCTTTGCATGGGGCTTTATCAAATCGCACGTCTATCAGACGAAGATTACGAGTCTTGAAAACTTACGTACATGTATACGAACTGCTGCAGATAACATAACCCCGCAAATGCTCCAGAATGTGTTTAGAAATGCTGCGGAACGATTTGAGCTGTGAGGGATACTGATGGGCGTCACGTCGAGTCCTACTCTTAATTATTTAATAAATGTTACAACTTTATCATTTTATGAATGAATTCCATATAATTTCCAAGTGCTTCACAAAAATAGATCCTGACTTTATGTACACCCTGTACTATATATACACACAGGGTGTCCCATAAGTCCGGCATCATAGGAAAAATAATAAAAAAAGGCAAAACAAAAGCTTTTATTTACAGAACGTGCTCAATATGTCGACCATTGTTTTCAATACACAAATTCTGACGTGATACCCAGTCAGCAAGCACAAGGTGAATGATGTCAGGAGTAATAGTGTTACATGTCCCAATAATGCGCTGCCGCAAATGTTCAACATTCCTAATTTTCTCTGCGTATACCAGCGCTTTCAAGTGGCCCCAGAGATAAAAATCTAGTGGCGTGAGATCTGGGCTTCTAGCTGGCCATTCCACAGGCCTTCGACGTCCTATCCAATGACCAGGGAATTGTTGGTACAGGTATTCCCTTACTTGGGTGCTGTAATGTGCAGGAGCGCCGTCTTGCTGGAACCATGTTGGGAAATTTCCTTCTTCGTTCAAGACACTGGGAAATGCTTCTTCCTTGAGCATACTTAGGTAGGTGCCTGCAGTGACATGTTCATCGAAAAAGAGGGGGCCTATGATGCGATCCTTCCAAATGCCACACCATACCATCACCCGAGATGCACCTTGTTCCTTTGAAGAGGTATACCAGTGAGGGTTGTTTTGAGACCAGTAGCGGGTGTTCTGTCGATTTACCTCATCATTTCCATAAAAAACAGCCTCGTCACTGAACAGAATGGTGGACGGGAAATTGGCATCCCGAGCATATTGTTCCGTAGCCCATTCACAAAATTCCATCCGCCGGTCGGGATCATCATCTTCGCTTAATTTCTGTAGGATCTGAATTTTATATGGATGCCATTTGTGAGCCTGAAGAATGCGATGGATGCTACTTTTCGACAATCCTGTCTCGGCGGACAATCGCCGAAGAGACTTATTGGGACTTCTGTTAAAATGAGCCAGGATAGCAGTCGCTGTATCATCGTCAGTGGACCTCCTTGAAGGTCCACTGCGTGGTTTATCTTCTATGGATCCTGTTTCCTTAAACTTTGCAACAAGTCTGCTAACACAACTTTGTGTTATTGGCTCGCGGTCTGGATGCAGTCTGTTAAATTCATCAGCGGCCTCTCTTTGACTCCGATTTCCTCTGAGTAGAATTATTTGGATTCGTTCTTCCTTGCTCACAGACATTATGGCCTGTAGAAAGAGAAAAATATGAATTATGGTTTGTAGAAATAGAAAAATATGAATTTATCCTAAGATGCCGGACTTATGGGACACCCTGTATGTATATATATATAATTATATATATATATATATATATACACAAACTTATTCGGACTATAGTGGATTTAATTTTCCCAGAAGAGTTCTTTGTTCCATGCACGGTCTGTGTTTAACATATATATATATATATATAATTATTTCTGAATTTGAATTTTTCTTATCCATGATGTCTATTTAACTTTGTTATCCCCTCCTCTCTCTCTCTCTCTCTCTCTCTCTCTCTCTCTCTCTCTCTCTCTCTCTCAAAATTGTTTGTGCATTAAAAAGAATTTATAGTATGGCACTTACATACATACATATATGAATGGGGGTTATGCGCAATCTCCCACATTTTTTATTTCAATTCCCGCAATTGCTGGGAAATGTTGTTGCTGATAGAAAAGGTTTCGATGCGCCGCGATCATCGCCGTTGTCCATTGCAAGACTGTGAACAAGCCGTATTTTTATAGTCGAGGAACGGAAGTAGGAACATTGCCAGCCGGAAAATTTCCAGGCGGAAAATTGCCAGCCGGAAAATTGCCAGTGGGGAAAATTGCCAGTGAGAATATTGCCAGCCGGAATATTGCCAGTGAGAAAAAAACTAAAATTCGCAAAAAAGGATTTATTTATTAAAATATTATTATTTAAAATTTTAAAATGCTAAAACTTGTTAAGGAAAGGAAAGCCTCCAAAAGTATGAAGATTATAAGCAATAGATCGAAGAAATGTAAATTTATCTTCTTCATTATACTGACGGATGACTTTCTCCAATCTGTCATTGATATTTTTGTACTTTTTGGCAGTATGTCTCTCTTCCCCTCTTTCGAAATGCAATTTCTTGGTCTGAGCTAAAGCCTTTTCGTTAAAGCTAACGAAAATATCACGACTTAACCTAACCAATCGTCAAGGGCGTACAGAGGACCAAACCTGGCATTCAATGAACCTAACCGGGTATTCAATAATTTTACCATAGGTTTCGATATATATAATGACGTAATGATCTTGATGACGTCATTTAATTTTTTAAAATTAATTATTTAATTTATTAACACCCAGGTGCACAACCTGGGGACCTAATCAATATGTGTGTGAAGGTTCATGTTTGTAACTGCTTCCATTTTGGAGTTATGGCTGGAACACACACACACACACGCACACACACACACACACACACACACACACACGTCCTTTTTCTCAATTACTTTATTTCTTACTTTCTAAATTTTACATATTTTTGTCACTGGCAATTTTCCGCCTGGCAATTTTCCGCCTGGCAATATTCTCACTGGCAATTTTCCCCGCTGGCAATTTTCCGCCTGGCAATTTTCCGCCTGGCAATATTCCGACTGGCAATATTCCGACTGGCTTTGAATCGCCAGTCGGAATATTGCCAGGCGGAATATTGCCAGGCGGAAAATTGCCAGTGGGGAAAATTGCCAGTGAGAATATTGCCAGGCGGAAAATTGCCAGTGACAAAATATGTAAAAATTTAGAAAGTAAGAAATAAAGTAATTGAGAAAAAGGACGTGTGTGTGTGTGTGTGCGTGTGTGTGTGTGTGTTCCAGCCATAACTCCAAAATGGAAGCAGTTACAAACATGAACCTTCACACACATATTGATTAGGTCCCCAGGTTGTGCACCTGGGTGTTAATAAATTAAATAATTAATTTTAAAAAAATTAAATGACGTCATCAAGATCATTACGTCATTATATATATATATATATATATATATATATATCGAAACCTATGGTAAAATTATTGAATACCCGGTTAGGTTCATTGAATGCCAGGTTTGGTCCTCTGTACGCCCTTGACGATTGGTTAGGTTAAGTCGTGATATTTTCGTTAGCTTTAACGAAAAGGCTTTAGCTCAGACCAAGAAATTGCATTTCGAAAGAGGGGAAGAGAGACATACTGCCAAAAAGTACAAAAATATCAATGACAGATTGGAGAAAGTCATCCGTCAGTATAATGAAGAAGATAAATTGACATTTCTTCGATCTATTGCTTATAATCTTCATACTTTTGGAGGCTTTCCTTTCCTTAACAAGTTTTAGCATTTTAAAATTTTAAATAATAATATTTTAATAAATAAATCCTTTTTTGTGAATTTTAGTTTTTTTCTCACTGGCAATATTCCGGCTGGCAATATTCTCACTGGCAATTTTCCGGCTGGCAATTTTCCGCCTGGAAATTTTCCGGCTGGCAATGTTCCTACTTCCGATTCAAAAACTTTAGAAAGGCAAGAAATCAAAGCATTTGCACGAAGTTGGAGGGTTGAGAGCGGTCACCATTCTTTGGGACAGGCTGAATGAAAGCGAAGTTGCAGCAGGAAGGAAACGTACCAGATGAGAGACAAAGACGAAAGAGTTTGCCTAGCAGGGTATCAGCACAGAAATTTCCGAAATATCGTTCTTACGAACAACAGGAGGAACACCATCAGGACCGTATGCCTTCCTAGAGTTGAGCCCAGATATGGCAGAAAAAAACACCTTTGGAAGAGATTCTAATTCCAGACATAATAAGGTCAGAGGGGGGGGGGAGATGAAGGGACAGCAGTGGAATCGTCCAGGGTTGAATTGTAAGCGGAAGTTTGAGAGAACATTTCAGCTTTGTTAGGAGAAGAGACGGCAACTGAGCTGTCGGAATGGAAAAGAGGAGGGAAAGAAGAAGAAGTAAAGTTATTGGAGAAGTTCTTAGCTAGATGCCAGAAAGAGCGAGAAGAATTAGAATTGGATAAGTTTTCACATTTTTGTCAGATGAAGGAATTTTTCGTGAGTCGAAGAACAGATTTGCACGATTCCGGGCAGAAATATAAACTAAGTGAGAGTCGGGAGTTGGATGGCGACAGTACATTCTGAAAGACACCTCTCTGTACGGATAGCATTAGAACAAGTAAAGTTAAACCAAAGTTTTTTTTGCATTAGTAGTAGGAATAGAATATGGAATGTACGCCTCCATGCCCGAGAGAATCGCCTCCGTGATGGGCTCAGCACACTCGGAAGAGCCCTGTCAAGGAAGCAGTAATCATTCCATGGGAAATCACAGAAGTACTGCCTAAGGACTCCCAATCAGCGGCGCCAAAGTGTCAAAGGCGCCTCCTCTTGGGAGGATCCAAAGCCTAAATTAGAGTGATAGGACAGGAAACAGATATAAGATTGTGGTCGGAGGAGCCCAACGGAGAAAAAAGTTTCACAGAGTAAGAAGAATGAGAGGGAAGAAATAAATCCAGAATGTTGGGCCGATCTCCAAGGCGATCGGGGATACGAGCAGGGTGCTGTACAATCTGCTCTAGGTCGTTTAGGATAAAAAAATTGTAAGCTAGTTCACCAGGAATGTTAGTGAAATGTAGGGCCGGATTAACCATAAGCAAAATAAGCCCGTGCTTAGGGCATCAAGGGAAGGGGGGCACCACAGAAATTTCCATTGTCGGATTTACCATGGATTTATTATACTATTATAATCGCGGCTTATAGCCTATAAGCTGTTGAAAACTGAATTATATATATTCATATACTGTATAGTATTATTTTTTTTCATTGTTTGAATTTGTAGTGAACAACAACCCTTTTGAGAGAATAAATATATTTCGTTGTAATCACACACTTTACGCTTTGCGTTATTATTTTGTTTATATCAAATCTTTGAGCGCCATATTAAAAATACATATAGATTAAATATTTTCGTGTGCTATAGGAAGTTATTCTGAACGTGTGATTTGTGCATATAATATTAAATATATATTTTACATAATCATTTGGTATTGTTTTACAGAAAGATTTAGGTTTATAGAATTGTAATATAAATTAATATTAAAATAAAAGAAACTATAAACTCTCTATATTGCTGTTGTATCAAGTGATGTTTATCACGGCCATTATAATAATAAGATATACTGACCTAAGTTAATTAGCGTTGAAGAAGTTTATCTGTTGCTCTCTCTTCTTCTCTAGGGTAAGTCTATGAAGTGTACTTTATTTGTATATATAACAATATTTTATCATACACGTATCTTTATTTTATAATTTATTTATCTATTGTCATAACAGTATAAAAGAATTTAGATTGTAATAACCAGAGTGAATAATTTGTAATGTATATATAACATCAAACGTAGTTAGGACAATTTAGGCCCTAAGCAAATGTTCATATTTTCTATAATTAAATATTGAAATCTTTCCTTAAAATTTTAGAAGCGTTAGAATGTATAGCTGAAGACCAGTCACAAAAGGGAGACACTAGAAGAGAAGCAAATAATATTGCAAATAAGATGCAAGAGCTAGAATTCGTTTTTATGTTGAATTTTTGGGATGAGATTTTGCAAAATTTTCATAGAGTAAGCAAAGTTCTACAGAATAAGGATGTGAACTTAAAAACATGTGCAGATCTGTATGGATCATTAGCTGACCAACTGTGCACTTCACGAGATGAATTTGAAAGATATGAAGCAGCTACAAAGGAAATGCTACCAGATGTTGATTACAAGGCAGCTCAAACTCGCAAACGTATCAGAAAGAAGGTACCCAATGACGGAGATGCACCAGAAGTATATCTGAATGCCAGAGATAAATTTCTTATCACCACCTTTTACACAATTGTTGACAAACTTGAAACTGAGATGAGAAGAAGAGGAGAGATATACAAAGAAATAGCAGAGAGATTTTCTTTTCTAAGTGATGTGCCACATAATGTCACCACTTCATCATCTACTGAAATTGAAAGGTATTCTCAGGGTTGTAAAAAGATGATTGATGCTTACCCAGAGGACTTGAACACTAATTTCTCTGCTGAGCTTCAGCAGTTTCACTCATATGTGTGCCATAAGTTCAGTGCAAAAAAAAATGTAAAAACAAGATTCAGTCATGCTGAACTTTATAAAATAATTGAAGACAATATTGAGTGTGCCTTCCCAAATGTAGAAATTGCCTTTCGTATATTTTTAACATTAATGGTCACAAATTGCTCAGCTGAGCGTTCATTTTCTCAGTTGAAGTATATTAAAAATACCAACAGAACAACTATGCAACAAGGCAGGCTGGATGCCTTATCTCTACTAAGTATAGAAGCAGATGTGTTACGTAAGATTAGTTTTGAGGATCTGATCAAAGACTTTGCAATTAAAAAAAGTAGGAGAAAACTTTTCAAATATAAATGAAGTGGAAGAATACAAAAATAAACATTATTTTCCATCTTACTGTAAGTTTTGTTTCATTTCAAAAAATAAAATTTTATTTTATGGTTTATTTTTGTTTATATTTTGAATTACATATATATGGGGCACCAAAATCTTTTAAGTGCTTAGGGCCTCTAAAGGTCTTAATCCGGCCCTGGTGAAATGGGAGGAAAGCCAAAGGCGGTTGTGAACATTGAAATCTCCTAAAATGGAGATTTCAGCAAAAGGGAGAGCGGGAAAGAATTTATTCCACTTTGGAAATGAGGTAGTGAAAGAATTTTGAATAGTCAGTAGAATTAGGAGAAAGGTAAACAGGGCAGATGTATTTAGTTTGAGATTGGCATGTAAGCCGTAGCCAGAGGGTATAGAATTCGGGAGATTCGAGTTCGGGAATACGAGACCAAGTTAGGTCATTGCGTACATATACGTAGCATCCACTTTTGGAGTGAAATTGATTATAGAGAAAGTAAGAGGGTACAGAAAAGGGGTTGCTGTCAGTCGTCCCAGACACCTGAGTTTCAGTGAGGAAAAGAAGGTCACGAATGTTGTAGAAGTTTATGAAAAGTGAATCAGAGAAAGGCCCAGAACATCTCGATTGGGCGGTAGCAGATTCAGCCACGCTGCCGGGTCTGCATTCCCGGTATCGGCAGCGGAGGAGCCAGAAGTGGGGACATTTATGGTCCCCTCCCCAGGGGACTCCGAGGCTCTTGAAGTTGATATACGGTCCTGATGGTGTTCCTCCTGTTGTTCTTATGAACTGTGCTTCTGTGCTCACACCCTGCCTAGGCAAACTCTTTCGTCTTTGTCTCTCATCTGGTACTTTTCCTTCCTGCTGCATCTTTGCTTTCATTCAGCCTGTTCCAAAGAAGGGTGATCGCTCTCAACATTCCAACTATCGTCTATTGCTTTGATTTCTTGCCTTTCTAAAGTTTTTGAATCTATCCTTAATAGAAAGATTCTTAAACACATCTCTTCTCGCAATCTTCTTTCAGATCGTCCGTATGGTTTCCGCAAGGGACGCTCTACTGGCGATCTTCTTGCATATCTCTCTGACTCTTGGTCATCCTCCTTTCGGGATTTTGATGAAACTTTTGCTATTATGCTAAACATACCGAAAGCTTTTGATGGAGTCTGGCACAAATATTTAATTCCCAAACTGCTCTCCTTCGGCTTCTATGCTTCTATCTGTGCTTTTATTTCTAATTTCCTTTCTGGCCGAGCTATAATTGCGGTTGTAGACGGCCACTGTTCTTCTCCTAAAGCTATCAACAGTGGTGTTCCTCAGGGTTCTGTCCTGTCACCCACTCTTTTCCTTTTATTTGTCAATGATCTTTTAATTCACACTTCCTGTTCTATTCACTCCTATGCCGATGATTCCACTCGTCACTTCTCCACCCAATTCCCAAAGCGTCCCTCTCAACAGTCACTCCATGATTCACGTAGTACGGCTATGGAGCACCTGACCTCTGCTCTTTCTGCTATAGCTGATTGGGGCAGAGTAAACCTTGTGGCTTTCAATGCCTCAGAAACTCAGTTCCTCCATCTGTCTACTCGTCACAATCTTCCACACAACTATCTCCTTACCTTCAACAACACACAACTCAATCCTTCCTCTTCTCTTAACATTCTTGGCGTTTCCTTTTCGCGTGATCTATCCTGGAAAGATCACATATACTCTCTTTCTAAAACAACTTCCAAGAGGTTAGGTGTGCTGTACCGGCTTCGCAGTTTCTTCACCCCCATTCAGTTGCTGTCTCTGTACACGGATCTTGTCCGCTCTTGTATGGAGTATGCTTCTCATGTATGGGGTGGCTCAACCCACACAGCCGTACTTGACCGGGTGGAATCAAAGGCTTTTCGTCTCATCACTTCCCCGCCTCTTACTCACTGTCTTCAATCTCTCTCTCTTCGCCGCAATGTTGACTCACTCTCTCTTTAATATCGATATTACAACGGACACTACTCTTCTGAACTCTCTAACTGCATGCCTCCTCCTTTAAGGAGAGCACGCAGCACCAGACTTTCTGCACTTTCTCTTTCCTTTTCTGTCCAACTCTCTAACGCAAGGGTTGAGCGGTATTTCCAGTCCTTCATCTAGTCAACCGGTCAACTCTGGAGCAATCTTCCTCAATCCATCTTTCCCCCTGTCTATGATCTCCACTCTTTCAAACGCAGAGTGTCCAGGCATCTCGATAACCCTGAACCTTGATTTTGGCTCTCTTCTTCTTCATTGGGAGGGCACTTTTGAGGGTGTTTGTCCTTGGCCCCTCCTTCCTGCAGAAATATATATATAGTTGATACAAGTGGTAGCTCGCTATCGCTCGCGACCGTTGTACAACTTGGCCCTTTGGGAAGAAGTGGCTAAGTGACAAAAGTAAAAAAAAACGCCATTACTCCCACCCCTCTCCCCCATTACCCCCACCCCCACTCCCCATTACCCCCACACAAAAAAGTAAAAAACGCCATTACCCCCATTACCCCCATCCCCATTCCCCCAATTACCGTATCCCCTCGCGACCGTTGTACAACTTGGCCCTCCGGGCGGGTAGCACTGTGACATATACTGTATTGCTACCTGCCCTCCGGGGCGGGTAGCAGTATATGTCACAGTATATGTAGCAGTAAGAAGTGGCTAAGCTACAAAATTAAAAAAAACGCCATTACCCCCATTACCCCACCCCTCTCCCCCATTACCCCCACCCCATTACCCCCACCCCCACTCCCCCATTGCCCCACCCACTTCCCCACTACCCCCGGGCAGGTAGCCTGTGCACGGTTCTGAAGAAAGCGGACAGACACAGAGACAGAGACACATTTTAGCTCAATAGTATATAGGATATATACACAAATATATAGTTGATATACAGTATATACATATATACAGTGTGTGTGTGTGTGTGTGTTCAGAATCCAAGTAGCACAAATTATTATTATTTTCACTCTGGTTTTTTAAGGTGATAATTTAAAGTGACAAAACGTTTTTCTCTCTTGTCACTCTTTTCACAAGAAGCATAATTATTCAAAATCGCTGTTCAACCACCACTCATTGATCTTTAACTCATCGCCAGTCCCGCGCGCTAGGGTAGCCTGTTGTGGTAATACAGTTGTTCAGCTGAAGGTCTTGGGTTCGAGTCTAGGCTTGGACTTCAGATTTCAGCGATTAAAATGTTTCTCTCTCTCTCTCTCTCTCTCTCTCTCTCTCTCTCTCTCTCTCTCTCTCTCTCTCTCTCTCTCTCTCTTCTCTGTGGTGTAATGATTTGGATCACACGTAAAACTGTACACTATTATGAGTGTCTGTCAATTTTAAATATGTATATTGCTACAAAATTTATCTGTAAACACGTTCTACATCCTCTAAGTGAAAGTGCGAGAGATTTACATATATTCTATGTAAACGAATCACCTGTTGCTCCAAATGGAGTTATATTAAGAAACTCGTCAATTGAACAACTTCAAAAGCCGGTGAAAAAAGTCATTCAACTTTTAATAATATCCCCCTAGTACATTTCACTATTAACTAAAATTTAGTAGTACTGTATATCGCCTGACTGCCCTACTTTGTAAAGAAAAACAATAAATTGAATGCCAGAGTTGCGGGTGACTTCAACATCAATTTGCAATCTGAAGCAATCTGTCATAAATTTTTAAACTTAATGAATTTTTCCTATCTTAGTCATACTGTTATTAAACCCACTCCAGTCTGCAACTATGGTAATCGAATAAGAGAATCTACAATTGATAATATATTTGTAAATAGAGATGCCCTCGTAAATTCTGGAATTATAACCACAAACATCAGTGATCATTATCCTACATACACTATTTTCGATAACATTGATCAGGTTACGGATAAAACAACTATTGATTACAGAATATTTTCAGAGGTTAACGAAAGAAAATTTATTGGGGCTGTAGAAAATACTCGATTTGACTGTGAAGAACCTATGAATGATCCAGATCATATGTTCTAGTCCTTCTGTGACACCTTATACCATATTTTTAGTACTTGCTTTCCTTTAAGGAGGAAAACAGTTTCGCCCAAAAGTGTCGCAAATCCATCGATCACTCCAGGAATTATCTCTTCAATAAAGAACAGAGGTAAATTAATCAAATTGTAATTACAAATCAAAATTCAGTGGCGTAACAATATGGTGGCGTTAGTGGCAAAATGCCACGGGCCCAGGGGCCCAAAAGGCCTAGTTTATATCCTTCAACATTTAATAAAAACAAAAGTAAAAAAATATTTTTTTAATATTTTTTCTATTTCCAGCAACTCCACAAAAGAAACGAGATTATTCTGCGGAGGTGAAAGTAAGGAAGAAATATTTTCAAAGACACTTTTTTTATACTCTTTTTATATTCAGAAATTTCATGTAAGCTTGTCTCAAACTCTTCTATGTTTATTTTTGCTGATACTGATTTTCATATGTTTTGAAATATATACTCCATCTAGCTGAATTTTTCTCTTCACATTAAAAAATCTAACCCTTCTTGTTCATTCATTATATTTGATTAATGAGGCAGAGAAACTTAATAGGCTTTACATATTTTGGTTCCAAATTAACCATAAATGTTGTTGGTTTGGGGGAGGGGCCCCCTCCCCAAACCAACAACGTAAAGTTTAAAATTTCACTGATGGGGGGCCCCCCTCCGAGGGGTGCCCATCAATGAAATTTTGCCACGTGCCCTTCTGCTCCAAGCTACGCTATATCAAAATTCCTAAAGTACAATATACTCAATATAGAAACAAATTAACTAAAATAATCAAAATTTCGAAATATAACTATTATAACAATTAATTTTCCAAACATAAAGAGGACATGAAGAACATTTGGACAACCATAAACAGTCTTCTCGGAAAACAAATTAAGAAAAATTCAACACCGAAATAAATTGATAATAAATAAATTACTATGATACTTCTCCTGCAGACACTTTAAATAACCATTTTACTTTAATAGCTGAAAAACTTCATCACAGTTACTAAACGATGATCACTCGCCGTTAGACTACATGCCACCCAACCCACCAAATTCATTTTCTCTTATTCCTGCTACTTCTACTGAGGTCCGGAATATTATTGGTAAATTAAAAAATACAAAAAAAATAACATTCATAACATTCCTTTACCTATATTGAAACTTGTTAAATCAAAGTATTTCCAAAGGAATATTTCCATCAGTGCTAAAAACTGGTTGTATAACACCCCTTTTTTAAGGTAGGTGATCCTGCATTAGCCACAGTATAGGCCGGTGTGTTCATTATCTATGTTTAGCAAAGTTTTTGAAAAAATATTAAAAAGTAGAATGCAGCGACAGTTAGAATCTTACAATTTATTATCTCCAAATCAATATGGCTTCCGTAATAATACGAGTAAAATAATGGAAATGGCTATTTTAAATCTTATGGAAATGCAAATCTACTTAACAAATTATATTGTTACGGCTTTACAGGAGCAATCAGTGAGTGGTTTAAAAGTTATTTATCCATTAGATATCATTTCGTATTAGTAAATAAAGTCTGTTCAACTGAAACTTTTGTCAAACATGGTGTACCACAGGATTCAGTTTTGGGTCCACCATTACTTTTACTATATATAAATGACCTTCCACTTTTCATCTGATATACTGAAATTCATAATGTTTGCAGATGATACAACTGTCTTTTTCTTGAAAAGATATTAATTCAGCTTAGAATACAGTTAAATCAGAATTTATCAATGTAATGAAATGGCTGACGACCAATAAACTTCATAAATACCAGTAAAACAAATTTCGTGATTTTACTAATAAACGAAATGTGTATTTTGATGAACTAAATGTTGATGAAATCGCTGTAAAGGAGTGTACCGTAACAAATTTTTTTCTTGTAATGCTAGACAAAAATTTGCAATGGAGTGATCATGTAAATTATATCTCAAAAAAATATTTCAAGGAGCGTTGCTATAACGTTTAAACTTAGAAATGTGGTCCCTAAACAGGTTTTATTAATGTTGGGATTGTAAAATCGGGATTTATTGATGAATATAAAATAACAGAATTCATAATGTATAAATGGAAAATACGAGGGTTGTTCAAAAAGTAAGTTTATAAGGTTAATTACCGGTGCATTAACATAGTACAATAATGTTGTTAGTCGTACAATATTTTGTTAGGCATGTGTGGCAACACTGTAAAGTGATAACACTGTAAAGTGGCAACATCCGGGATCACCACGAACCAAAAAGTTCAAGATTGCACCATCAGCTGGTAAGGTGATGGCAACGATTTTTTGGGATCATCAAGGCGTTTTGCATGTTGAATTCATGCAAAAAGGGACAACAATAAATGCGATTTCTTATTGTGAAACTTTACAGCGACTCCGCACGACTATCAAAAGAAAATGTCCCGGGTTGCTTATTGTAGGTGTGGTGTTCTTGCATGACAATGCACGCCCTCACACTGCGAATCAAACACGCCAACTTTTGGAATCGTTCCACTAAGAAGTCATGAATCATACCCCCCCCCCCCGTGATAGTCCTGACCTTGCACCAAGCGACTCCTATTTGTTTCCAGCTCCAAAGGAATACCTCGGAGGTAAAGAATTTCAAACCGATCCTGATGCAGAAGCGGCAGTACGAAACTGGTTAAAAATTAAGGACTCGATCGGCATCGGAAAGCTTGTTCCACGCTATGACAAATGTTTGAATCTGTTTGGTGATTATTTAGAAAAGTAGTAATAAGTTGTTGAAATACTTGTAATAATTATTTGCCTTGCAATAAAACAGTTTCTTCAAAACACCTTGTAAACTTACTTTTTGAACAAGTCTCGTATGTTAGGTTGAATAGATGGATTATAAGGGTAGGAAATAGGCCTTAGATGATTTTGGACAAGAGTACGTGACTTTTTGCACAAAGCTAAAACGACAGGTTTTGTTGTGTTCATACTTGTAGTTGCGGTCAACCAATCAGGCACAGGTATGGCCGTCACGTGATACCCACCTCCCGTTTTGTCCAATCATGTCATTAAAAACAAATTAGTTTTCAGATAATACTTGATCTATATAATTAAGTAATTTAATATCGTAAAATAGGCCACTAAAGGTAGTTAACTAATATGAAATAACTAGGAAATTATAAAAACTATGAAATCATGTATTAATTACTGTTTCTTAAGTTTTAGGTTCATACTGTAGATGATTAATTAAAGAACAGATCACATGAAAAGCACGAATGGAACAATGAAAATCTACTCGATGGAAAGGCAGGCGGCAGCACATCGCAAGGAAGTTAGTCGAGAAGTTGAGTGAAGAGAGTCAGACAAAGTCGTCGGAAGCAGTTTGTCCATTTTAACACGTTGACTGCCAGAGCAATATGAATAAAAGTCACCCGGAGCCAATTTTTTTTTTTCAATGAATGGATGCATTACGTATAGAGAACCTTCTTAGTCTAAATTATAATAAAAAATTCCTGATGGAAGGAATGCTAAAGTGCCTTCTTTTTTTTTTCAACTACTGTTTGCTGTGGCCGTGTCATACGCATGTGTATGACAGAGGAATGTTTCCTGAGAGCCATGTCATATACATATGTATGACAATTTTCTCCGTGGCCATGTCATACGTATAAGTATGACAGGGGAAATTTACATTCAGTTGCTTTGCATAGCACCCGAATTACACAGATCTACGCTCACGTTTTATTTTCAATTTCCCACGAGAAAATATTTACTATCTGGTAACTCTGAATCTGATAGCTTTGAAGATGACACGATGGATCCCACTTATGAACCACATGAGGAGAGTTCATCATTGATGAAGATTGTCAGGCTACAAATAATTTACGCGCTAGACTTCATAATATGATTTTAGATGAACAAGATGAAATTAGTGAAGATGAGGAAGCGGTGCCCCCTGGTAATGATGAGATAAAATGGGAGGAGTTCAAAGGAAGGCAGTCAGATTTCAACTTTACTGGTAAGTCTGGTTTGCTTGTTGACATCCAACAAGATGTTTCTCCTTTAGATGTTTTCAAAATGTTTGTAGATGATGAAGTCATAAATTTGATGATAGAGCAAACAAATTTATATGCTGGGCAGTCCAATGCTTCAGAGACAAGAAAACGTTATTCAAGAGCCCCGCAATGGAAAGCAACAGATGCTAATGAAATGAAGAAATTTCTTGGATTGTTACTCTGGATGGGACTGGTAAAGATGGGAAACATTTCATCTTATTGGAAAACAAGTCCTCTTTATAAAAATAAAATTGCAGAAAACAGCATGAGCAGGAATCGTTTTGAGTTACTCTTGCGATTCGTGCACTTTGCGAATAATGAGAGCATAAATGAGGGAGACCGTTTAGGAAAAGTTCAGCCACTCCTCGATCTACTTCATAAAAAATTTCAGGATGTATTTTGTCCAGGCAGTGATATAGTCATTGATGAAACACTTATTCCTTGGAGGGGAAGGCTAATCTTCCGTCAGTTTATTCCTAATAAAGCTCATAAATACGGTATAAAGTTGTTTAAGTTTGTGAGAAAAAAAGTTTGAGAGAATTTATCGTCAAAACTACTGAATGAGGGAAGGACTTTATATGTTGATAATTTCTATATTAGCTATGAGCTAGCAAGATCTTTACTGAGTAAGCGCACGCATCTGGTTGAAACTGTCCGAGCAAACAAGAGAAACATGCCACCAGAAGTTATGAATGCTAAATTACAAAAAGGAGAAATGGTAGTACGTGAAGAGCAAAATGGCATTATGGTTCTCAAATGGAGAGATGTAAGGGAAGTTCGGATGGTTTCCACAAAATATTGCCCCACTTCACCCACTTCAAGGACAGAGGGAGAAGATGAAGGGACAGAGAAAGAAAATGAAGGATCTTCAAGGCCTAAACGTAGAAAGATAAAGAAGAAGCCTTTAGCAGTAATTGCGTATAACAAGGGAAAATTAGAAATCGACTTTTCAGATCAGATGGCTTCATTGCCACTACATTGAGGAAAGGAATCAAATGGTATCGAAAACTAGCAATTGAATTGCTACTAGGAATAGTAGTAATTCAATTGCTAAATGCACACGTTGTATTCAATACAGCAACAGGTAAGAAAATGCAAATAAGAAAATTCCGAGAGCAGATTACCATGGTGATGCATGTAATATTAACATAAAAATTTGGTGTTGCATAATAAAACAATTTATGTTAATGGTCTAAAGTTTAAATTTTGAAGTTAATACAACGATAAAAACAACAGTAGGATACTTAGTTGTGGCTTGGTGGAAAAACTAAAAATTAATCCGAATAAAAGGCAACGTATGTGCACCTTGTATTGTGTCATTGTCGTTACACACCAACCCACGAACGAGTCAATAGACGGACGAGTTACCGAAACATCCGGGACACCCCGAACCCTACACCTACAGTATGTAATTTTACCTATCTTATCCATACATTGGCTAAATACTTTCAGATTTATTCCGTGTAATAAAACCAGCGTAATACATAGAATCTATATAAATTTACATAGAAATATCAGTGCGAGCTACTAATACTATCTGTAATTCTAGAGATTCTTTCTGTTAGGGTGTCCATACCTCCACTTTTCAGAGAGCTGTCCCGGTCTTTAGAAAAAAGTTTTCGGAACAAAAAAATTACTAAGGTGTGTATTATTGTATTTAGTATTCATTTACTCTGTCAAAAAGTGTTTTAAAAAAAGCCTATAGGCTATAAGGCATAGATCCGCCCCTTTCCGGTTTTTCCAAGCACAAATCTGGACACCCTACTTTCTGTACTTTGGTTACATTTTACGGATATGGTAAGTAACTATTTACAGATTACATCAGTATTATTACATACAATATCTGCAAATGAAACCGAACTATTTGTAATTTTGCACAAAGTATGTGAAAAAAATTGCTGCTAGATAATATCTGTAAATTTACAGTAAAATTTCTGACAGTGTAGGTCACCTTCGTCATATAATCTTCGATGTAAAGAAGAAAGTTAAACAACCCTTAATATTATTATTATTATTATTATTATTATTATTATTATTAATGTCAGCCTTGTATTAACGTTGTTTGCTTTGAAGCAACTTTTGTCCCGTCAAAGGTGCTACCTGGATATATAAATATATATATAATACATTCCCACAAGGAAAATGAAAAGCTATTCCAAGGCCTTTTGTGTATCGAGGAATTTTGTTAGTTATGTCGTTTGGATTGGCAGTAAGAAAACCCCTCTCACCTATGTTAACTAATTTAATATATGAAATTTTTTAAAGTAGAATTTTGCCGAATATTGTTAATGACAACAGTGTTTGGTACTGGTATATAGATGATGTCTTATGCCTTTGTCATAATAATTTGGATGTTGATGAATTCCTTGATAGGTTGAATAATTTAGTTCCGTCTATAAAATTTACTGTTGAAAAGGAAAATGACGAATGCTTACCATTTCTCGATCTAAAACTCGAAGATGCAAAAATCAATTCAAATTTGAAGTTTTTCGCAAGTTTACTAATAACAACTCGTATGTTCACTTGTTCACTTTTATTCTAACTATCACCTTTCAATAAAATCTTCAGTATTTTTCTTTTTTTATGCAGAGGGGAGGCGCCAAAGGCGAATGCCCGCAAAAATGCTTCCTGCATAGAAGAAGAGAGTCAAAATGAAGATCCAAAGTTTTCGAGATGCCTGGAGAAACTCTGAGTTTGAAAGATTGGAAGTCAGAGGCAGGGGTAAAGATGTACTGAAGAAGGTTGTCCCAAAGTTGATAGGTTGACTATATCAAAGATTGAGAACACTGAATAACCCTTGCACTAGAGAGTTGAACAGAAAAGGAATGAGAATGTGTCGAAAGTCTGGTACTGCGTGTTCTCCTTAAAAGAGGAAGCATGCAGTTAGAGAGTTCAGAAGAGCAGTGTCCGTTATAATAGCGATAGTAAAGAGAGAAAGAGGCAACATTGCGGCAAGGAGAGAGAGAGATTGAAGACAGTTAGTAAGAGGCGGGGAATTGATGAGACGAAAAGCCTTTGATTGCACCACGTCGAGCTGTGTGGGTCATAGGCTATTCTAAGGAAATTTTAAAAATACACACCTGTGACAAAATAAATAAAAAACGAGTCAGACTTTCAAAATTAGTAGTATATTCAAAATTAGAACATAATTTTTTTTAGTACTGGTAACAGTTTTTTCAATATCTGATGCTTCTAAAAACATTGACCCATACCATCGTTGAGTCTTGTGCTTTGTTGGTTCTACATCTCTTCTTACTTTGTCATTCAACCATAGCAACACCGCACTTCTTGGATCAAAGTGTGACACAACTGGCATGTTATGCCTAACATAAAAATAGTTCATGAGCACATCTGAAGAGAGCTGTGAACGATCGGCTGTTTTGAGAACATTATAAGACTTAATGAGTCTTTCCACATCTGCTGAATGCGGTTTTGCTGCAACAATCCGACCAAGTGCAAAGATCAACACATCAAATTCCTGATTTTCTAACTGCAGAAGTCTTTTCATCAGGTTTGAAGTTCCAATACTTGAAACACCGGGTAATGCACAGGCATCTCTGTCCTGTAGTGCAAATGTTGCTAAGTCAAGATCCGGAATAATGAAAGCATGGCATTCATTCAATTGTAAGTCACTCACTGAGGAATCTAAACTTCTCAAGGGCTCAACAACTTTAAACGATCAGAATCAAAAGCATATCCTTCTTTTACGAAGTTTATCAAGGATTCAATAATTTCATATCGTACAGCTTTGAAATCGCGTGTTGGTGTTGTAACTAATTGATGGCTCACTCTGCTCTTTTTGTCAGTCAGCTGGATGCCAAAGAATGTCAAGTTGTCCTCATCTAAATTTTCTTCAAAAGAACTTTCCCATCCACCAAGAAGCGATTGACTCTTCAATGCATCTAGATTGCCCAGGATATTCTGTACTTTGTTATCCCAATCAAAATAAGTTCATTTATTGTCTTGCAGGGACTTTTGAAATTTTGAATATAGAAACAAAATGTCTGCAACTGTGCACATTGTGCTACGATTGCTCTGTATGATGATAGAATACTGCTGAAAAGATTTAAAAGAATTCTGTCCAACGAACTTCAAAATATTTCGGAGTATGATATACTGTTAAATTCTTTTCTTTTCCAACCTTTTCCAGTTCTTTGGTGCGAACTGCTGATGTATGAAAAAATGGTGAGAGACCACTGCCATCTTGTATCAACATATTTACTTGACCTTGACCTCAACAAGTTGTCATATATATACACCAGGCCAGTCAGACAGTAGTAAATCGATAGCGACTCACGAGATTCAACACCTGTAGGTACAAAATAAAAGTATATATATATATATATATATATATATATATATATATATATATATATATATATATATATATATTATTGTATTCCTGCTAGTTAAAATACCTAAAAGTATTCTTAACTACAATTAAATACAAGTACCTAAGTCTACTTGCAATTTGTGATATCTATAAATGGTAGAATGAAAAGTTGCAAGGTATTCTACTAAATTGGATTGGATGCACCAAAATTAAAACACAATGCAATTAACTTTATATAATGTACTATAATATATAATATTATAATATAATATGCTAATACACTATATAGCAGTGTGCAAAACCAAAAAATATTTACCATTTCATGTGGGAAATGATGAGAAATTTAGAAAATTATGATGAATTATATATATATATATATATATATATATATATATATTATATTATATATATAATATATATATATAGTAGTTACCTAACGATTGGTTAGGTTAGGTTAGGTCATGACATTTTCGTTAGTTAGCCTTATAAGCCTAACTAAAGAAGGCTGGGGTCCCTATTCTTCAATAGCTCCCAGAAATGTCACACATGTCCATATAGGGTTAAATTTAATAATACACAAAATAATTTTTAAAGATACACAAAAATTTAATAATGCACATTTTGTGTATTAATACACGCTAAAATAGCCTATGGTGTGGGTTGAGCCCCCTACACATGAGAAGCGTACTCCATACAGAGGCATACAGAAACAGAGTGGAGGTGAAGAAACTGTTGAGCCAGTGCAGCACACCTAACTTTTTAGAAGCTGTTTTAGAAAGAGTATATGTGATGTTTCCAGGAAAGATGACGAGAAAAGGAAACACCAAGGATGTTAGAGAAGAAGAAGGATTAAGTTGTGCATTATTGAAGCTAAGGTCAGTCGTGTGGAAGAATGTGACAAGTATACAGATGAAGGAACCGAGTTTTTGAGGCATTGAAAGCCACAAGGTTTTCTCTACCCCATTCAGAGATAATAGAAAGATTAGAGGTCAGGTCAAGTGCTTCATAGCCGTTTCACGCGAAGCATGGAGTGCCTATTGAGAGGGACGCTTCGTGAAGTGTGTGGAGAAGTGAAGGGTAGAATCATCGGCTGTGGAGTGAATAGGACAGGAAGTACGACTTAATAGATCATTTATAAATAAAAGGAAGAGAGTGGGTGATAGGACAGAAACCACTACTAATAGCTTTAGGAGAAGAACAGTGGCATCTATAACCGCAGCTATAAATCGGACAGAAAAGAAATCGGAGATGAAGGCACAGATAGAAGGATAGAAACCGAAGGAGAATAGTTTGGAATTAAGGATCTGTGCCAAACTCTATCAAAGGCTTTTGATGTGTCAAATGCATTTGCAAAGGTTTCACCGAAATCCCGACAGGAGAATGAACAAAAGTCAGAGAGATATGCAGCAAGATCGCCAGTAGAGCATCCCTTACGGATCCCATACTGACGATCTGAAAGAAGATTGTGAGTGGAGAGGTGTTTAAGACTCTTCCTCTTAAGGATAGATTCAGAAACTTTGGAAAGGCAAGAAATCAAAACAATTGGACGATAGTTAGAGGGTTGAGAGCGGTCACCCTTCTTTGGGACAGGCTGAATGAAAGCATTAAGAGTTGTTAGTCCTGAATTTTTAAATTGTGAGCTTTCCAATATTATAAACATTGATATTAATCTATGTTATCCTCTTCCATTTCTAGAGAATTGTTTAAACAAAGCTAAAAAAAAAAGTATTCTAATAGTGTAGTTCAGAAGGAATTTGGTCATAAAAATATCCTTAGCCTACCTTAATTTGTACATTTTAAACATCTTCCTACCTTACCTTGTTACTTAAAACAACTGGAGTTAACGTAGTCTTTAAGTATAAAAATACTGTTAAATCTCGCCTAATAAAGAACAGCCCAGATTGGATGTAAATAATGCGACTCAATTTATATAAGTAAAACTGGGAAAACTTGAGATGGCAGAGTTAAACAGCATAAATATTCGTGGAGGACAGCAATTAATTTTAATGCATTATTTAACTATATATAGAGATCTAATCATAGTAGTAATTGGGATTGTTCTAAAATCCTTGTTAAAAATAAAAACATAACTGAAAGGAACATTCTGGAATTTGCATTTATATATGATACTTTACAAATAATTTCAATAACAGTTCCAGAACGTATAAAATGGACCACATCTTGTTAAAATACCTTTTTCCCTTAATTTGTACTTCTTAATTTATATGCGTGCGCGCGCGCGCGTGTGTGTGTGTGTGTGTATATATATATATATATATATATATATATATATATATATATATATATATATATATATATATATATATATATATTAGTGATGTAGCGGTTGTCATTTTTCATAGCTCTGCGGTTGCGGTTTCAGTTGCAGAGCTTACAAATAGAGCTCCGCACGGTTGCGGTTGCGATTATGTACCCTATAACAGTGCTTCTCAACCTTTTCCGGTATCATTCACCCTAAATATTTTTATTCATAACTCATTCACCCCATTTTGAATGCAGTGGAAAAGTAAAGTTTCTAATTCAGTGTACTTTATTTATTATGACTTTAATTATAAGTATCACATTACAATTACATAATTACAGCTAGAGTAAATAATGTCTAAAATCTAAATTCATACGACAACTGTATGCACATTTTTCTTTGCCAGTTACAGCTAGTGACTTTCCTGCTCTTGAATTTGGCTGGCAATTACACCATAGTCAGGAGTGATGGAGGTTTCAAGAGCTCCTCACATCAGAGGATCAACATAAAAGAGAGCATTCCGTTTCTTAGATTTATCTCCACCAGTGATGAGAATCCTTGTTCTGAAAGATAAGTAGTGGCCATGCGAACAAGAATGAACAAGGCTTCCTCTGAGAGGGATCGGTACTCAGGAAAATCTAGTAGAGATACCCAGAAGTTCCCATAGTATTTGAAGGTTGAGAAGGAAGCTTTCTGTCCAAAATCTGTGTGCAAGTCCAGAAGTGACTCCATGTTGTTTCCCAGCTGAACCGTTTCCATATACTCCGACACAAATGGATTCACTATCCACATCTTTCCCTTCAGTGATGCAGCCTCATCTACTGAGAAATATTCCCCCAGGTTCTCCTTCAAGAGCTCGAGGTGAAAGAGAACGAGATCTTTCACCCTTTCTTCCAAATTAGGAGCCTTATCTTCCCACTGACTGTGCTTCATGAAGTCGTCGAGCTGAACAAAGTGAGAAAAGTCCTTCTCTTGGGAATGGTTTTTCCAAAGATTAAGTTTTAATTTGAAAGCCTCGACTTTACTGATGACATCAAATACGTCTCCTCCTTTTCCTTGAGTGGACAGATTCAGCTTGTTGAGTTGCTCAAAAACTGAAGCCATGTAATGCAGCCAGTAGAGATCCTGTAATTTCGATGCCTTTTCCTTGTCCTCTTTAAAGAATTCAGTCAATTCTTCCTTCAGGCTCAGGATCCGAGAGAGCACTTTTCCTCTAGAAAGCCATCGGACTTCAGCATGGAAAATAAGTTGCATATATTCTGCACTCACATCCTTACAGAGTTCAGAAAACAGGCGTGATTTTTTTGGCATTTGCACGTACAGCATTTACGATTCCCACAACATCCTCAAGAACTTTTTCCAGATAATTTTTCTCAGCCTGTTTTGCTTTCGGTACAGACGCAGATAGCCTCTTCGAAGCCAATACTTGTCTGTGAATGAAACTGGGTTAAAACACAGTTGGGTGATACGTTCTTGATTCGAGTGACTGCTTCCTGCAAAGATCCAAGCATTGCGGCAGCTCCATCAGTAGTCACAGCGACACATTTGGTCCAGTCCAGGTCTGCCTCTTGTATGAATTCATCCAGTTTTGTAAATATTGCATATCCAGTGGTGTGAACGCCTACTGGCAAGCAGAAAAGATAGTGCTCTGATATCTTCTTTGCTTACACATCAAGGAATCTGCAGTACGCAATCAATTGAACCTCATTTCTGATGTCAGTTCAGTTGTCTCATCAAATTGAAGTCCAAAGCAAGCTGCTTCTCTAAGCTTGCCAAGTAACTGACTTTTCAAGTTTTCCGCAACTGATGTACATCTTCTCTTCATCGTACAATTGGATAGGGGAATTCTTTTCACTTTTTCCACTGCTTTCTTTCCACCACAGCTAGTGTTCTTCAAAAAACTTGACTGATTTGTTCTTATGCTGAGGATGTTTAGTGTTTAAGTGAAACAACAACTTCGAAGGAAGACAAGACGGGCATTGCTGTATCTCACAGGGCAAAACATGCACTACCCAGAAGGGTAGGGACTCAGACCTTCACTTTTGGGTAAAAATAACCCATACTTCAAGTATTCCTCGTTCCATTTCCGGTACTTTGGTTTCACACCAGACGTTGACGGTGTTTGCTTCCGTTTCGTTCCCATAATTTCGTTACCCTCTGCATTGTCCTCCAGGTTGACATCTTTCGTGGGCATCCCGTCATCATTCAAGGTTTCTGTAACCTCAGTTTCTTCTCTGGTACACGTTCTCTTGAAGTACTTGTACACAGACATTGCCCAATCATCAATTCGCAAAACAAATGAGCTAAAGTCAGTTAATTGGTAAATAATACAAAATAAAAATATATACATAATAACATCATGACATACATGCATGCAAAATAAATTAAAATTGGATCAGAATGTCTGAGGGGAAATAATTAACAATACTGTATATAATGTATATAATATATAATTATATGCAGCAAGCCAAACTGAGAAAGAAAGATATAATAACTATTAACAATCTTAGGACTATTAAACTATTTCCTAAAATAGATAAATCATCCTCAGGTGTTGAAGAACCATATCTTTTCAACTATTTATCAGACAAATTTCCAGAAAAAAAGCCTTTAATTACTGATCCAATCAAATTTGATAAGTTGAAAATGTTCTAATGAAGAAATATTAATATACTTGCATTCATAACTAGACAATATTCGTTCCCCTTACCATTCACCCCACCATTTTCATTCACCTTGCCATTCACCCCACCATTCTCATTCACCCTGACTCTGATTTTATTCACCCTAGGCCGCAGTGATGCACAAACCCTGGCCCGCGGGCCAAATGTGTACCCCACGGGTCTTTCCAGTGGCCCCACGGGTCTTTTCAATGCAATGAAAAAGTTAGAATATAAAAGTGACCCAATTTATGACTTAGATGGAAAGTAAGTAGGCTAATACATTTAGTTATTTTCTTCGCTTGGCCCTCACATCAAAAAAGTTTGTGCACCACTGCCCTAGGGTGAACCATTCACCAGGTTGAGAAGCACTGCCCTATAACATCATAATATTACCTAAGAATAAACAACACAATAAAATATCGCATTTTAGCCACACTTTTCAGTCTACAATAGAATGACTATAATCTAAACTGTAAAAAGTGTGTTTCCAGGATGCGGGACGAGGACCCAACGCGTTTTCCATCCACCAACCACTTTCCCCAACCACCGCCCATTCGAAAGTGATGTATATAATTATAATATATATATATATATATACACACTATTTAATCCTTCTACTCGCATTTAAATTGAATTGCTGGGAGACTGTATTTCAAAAATAAAAGTTTTTCAGCTTTGTCCCCCTTTAGCCTATGCCTTGTTTCATCGTAGATGATCCCTGCTCCACTAAATAATTGTTCACTAGGCACACTTAACCCTTTACTGCCCAAAAGGACAAATTTTTAACCTTTCAAATACACGCATTCATAACTTAACCCTACAAAATATTTGGCCAGTAAAGGGTTAAGGGAGGACATCCAAGGTATGTCCGAGTCAGTTTGCTCAAATTTTTTTAGTTCTTTTGATTTGACTCCACCGAGTCAAAGCATCATCTTCTTGTCCAATCCTTTTCTCTTTGTGATGTTTTTGATATTTCTGTGGTTGCCTAATTTCTAATAAAAAAAAATTGAGTGTTTTTTATCTTTTTTTATCAACAGTAATTAGGCTATACATCATTATTGCTTTATTAAATGTAATTAAAATGATGCTTTTCTAGCCACCTAGCGTTGATAAATGTAAGTTATTACATAATGCATCTACCCATCCAGTCCAAGTAGCAATTCTAGACATGTCGCAATTAGGGCGTAGCAAACTTTTACTTTTTTGCACTCTTGATTGAAGGCATGAGGCATAACAGGAACAGCATTTGGCGACGTTTATAGCATTTATAGCCACTACATTAGCATTCATAGCATTTGGTTGCCCTAGTAAGAAGATATCCTCAAACAACCGCAATGACCGCACTGATAAATGCGGTTGCGGAGCTGAGAATATGTGGAATTGCTCCGCAATTGCGGACAACCGCTACATCACTTATATATATATATATAATAGTGATTTAAAATAATATAGACATATTTTGAAATTAATTATTTAGTGTACTAATTTCACTTAATAAACAAACACTTTACTATGTACATAAGCATGTAAACACAGCATTTAACAGTTATCTATATTACTGAAACTGTAAAGGCGTGCGTGTGTAACGGAAAAATTTCGTTACAAAACCAAATATTAATAGTTAAAATACTAAAATATTTATAAAATCAAAGCCAAAAAATAAAGAATCAAAACATTTTAAAAGAATCATCTGGCGAAATTATGAAATTCTACAGAAATATTCAGAAATAAGCTATTTAATTGTGAAGGACGCTGTTAAATTGGACCCATATACCTAAATAAGCACCTTCTTCGTCTCTTAAATCATTCATCTTTCCACCATCCATTTTTTCAGTATGGAATTGGAGTCATCCATGAAACGTTATGCTGATCAGTTAGCACACATCTCCCTATGACTTCAGCATCCTTTGCACTATCGAACGGTTACAGAAGGTGATGGTGCACGTTTTTTCAGAGCAGTTTTAGATCAAATTCGGATCCGCCCCGAAGTTAGAAATGGTCTTGCTCCTCAAATAATAAACTCCGCTGTAAGCCATACAACTCTACGTACAGCTATATTTGAATATGCAATTCAAGCATCACGTCAGGTAACTCCTGACTCTCTTCTATCTTCAGTTGCAGCTCAGTATAATCTTGCTGATTCACTAGGCAACAAATTTCAACTTTTTTTTTGTTACAGACACGTGAACTACTGATTCCTACTAAAGCGGTGATGCTGATTTCAGATCTGATATCAAAATTTCTCTATCACGTCCAGATTTTGTGTAACCGAAAACCCCTATTTTTCATTTTTTTTTCTCACCCGCTTCTATTACGAAAGCCGTCTAAGCTACTTTTCCGTGCCACGTTTTATGTTAAGCATACTTAAATAATTAGTGAACAGGGATGTCTTTCCTCCTTTATTCTGGCTTAAGACAGACAGCGGAATTCCGCTGGCGGAGTTACCACCCCTGCGCCCAACCATCCACCCAAAGCGCGTTAGTATTTTGTTGTTACTACTGAAAGGCAAATTCCTGTTCTTAAGTGAAACTTTGGTGTGTGTCCTCTTCCTTTGTCGCTTGTAGGATGACGAGCTCTCCTTCTGCAGGAACCAACAATAATCTCCCATCATATTTGGGTTGAAATTACCTTGGTATCTGTTTTCCATAACTGAGATCTGTTGGTGGAAGCGCTCACCATGCTCGTCACTTACAGCCCCAAGGTTGGCCGGGAAGAAGTCAAGATGAGAATGTAAAAATGAATTTTCAAAGACATTCTGCATCCCATTATTTCATAAGATTTAAGCATGTTTTCTACGAGTTTACGGTGGTTTTCAGCTTTGTGGTTTCCAAGAAAATTTTTGACAACTTCAACGAAAGATGTCCATGCTCCTAGTTCATTCTCATTTAGGTTAGATGGAAACGATGAGTCGTGGATGACACTGCGGATCTGTGGTCCAGTGAAAACTCCAGCTTCTAGCTTAGCATCTGTCAATATTCCTTTGAATTTATCCTTTAAATATTGGAAACCACTACCTTGATGATCCATACCCTTCACGAAATTTTTCATAAGGCCAAGTTTAATGTGAAGTGGTGGAAGATGTACTTTCTGAGGGTCAATAAGTGCTGGGTGTTTCACATTGTATTTACCAACAACATGTTCAGTTCTAGATGGCCAATCATGTTTTTTGTAGTGGTTCTTGTCATCTCTGCTGTTCCATAGACACAAAAAGCACATATGCTTTGTGTAGCCCAACTGTAACCCAAGAAGTAATGATACAACTTTAAGGTCGCCACAAATATTCCATGTGTGGTCCTTATATTTGATGAGTCTTAGCAGCAGTTTCATCGATTCATAAGTCTCATTAAGGCCAGTGGCATGTGCTACAGGTATTGAAGGTTTTTCATTGCCGTTGTGCAGTAATACAGCTTTAAGGCTAGCTTTACTAGAGTCAATGAACAGTCTCCATTCTTTTGGATCATAGCGACAGCCAATCCCTTGCATCAGACCACTGATATCGTGGCAGAAACAAACGTTTTCTTCCTGTAAGTAAAATGATGAAAACTGCAAATGGCGATGGCGGAAATGGGAAACTTTGGTGTTTGGTTGGAGAAGATTAAATTCTTGAAGTCTTGAACCAAGCAACTCTGCCTTTTCTTTTGGTAATTCCAAATCGCGCACTAAGTCATTTAACTCCGCTTGACTTAACAAATGTGGGGAAATATTTGCATCTGGAACATATATGCCATCTTTCCCTGTTTCTATATCACTAGCAGAATCTTCAGATGAACTGCTGTCTGTTATCGTTGCTGGTGGAACTGGTGGTGGATTTGTTTCATCATGTGGTACTGGTTTCATTGCTGATTCGCAGTTTGGGTACGTGATCTTTGATTTGTTTTTCTTTGTGAAACCAGCAATCTTTGTCAAACAAAAATAACAATCATTGAAGTGATTTTTCGGCTCACGCCAAACCATGGGGACTGAGAACGGCATAGCTTTTCTTTTACCATTCATCCAAGCTATTAACATTGCATTGCACTGTGCACAGCAAATATGTGGTGCCCAGTCCCTCTGTTGGTCTCCTAACTTAGTCAAAATAACACTTGTAGGCAAGTTTAATCTTTGTTGTTATGTTTCTACGTTGTGGCTTAGGTGTATATTGTCCACAGACAAAGCAGAAGTTGTCTGGGTGATTTACACAAGCACGTCTATTTGATGCCATTTTGAATTACCATACAATATCTGAAAAAACGTAGAAAGTAATTATTACGATGTGCAAAATAAAAAGAAATACACACCGTAGTACAAAACAAATGCTATAAAAACAACTCGGGATAAATTTTATTTATCAAAATTGTTCGAATTTGTATATAGTTGGCAAAAAAAATTGCTTTAAACCTTGAAAAGCAAGTTTCATATTACTGGCATTAAGCCGATTAAAACCAAAATCTGGACGTGGTAGAAAATTTTACTAAAAGTGATTTGCATTTTACACAAAATCTAGACGTGATAGAAAAAATCTAATTATAGATTTGAAATCAGCATACCGAAATTAGCTAGGAGCACCTATTTGGTCTTCTGTAACAAAATCTTTGTTGCCTAGTGTTATACAACTTTTTACAATTTTACTTATCATTACTTTCAGTTATTTGCATGAATGTATCGATGAATCGATTTTTTCGATACATTTAAGAAAAATGACCTCAGCGATACTGATACCGATACATCGATCAAGTAGCTAAGGTGATACCGTTACCGATACAAAAGTATCGCTTGATACTTAACGCCGATACATGTATCGCGATACTGCCCATCTCTAGGAATGAGTATTTGCTTTCCATGCAGAACCCATACCAATGAGCTGAGGACATTTTTGTTGAGCTCACTGCTTGGTACTTTAACAAAGATATGTGTATTCTTTCTGACACCAACATTGTCCAGCGACCTCTTACAAGAATTTCAGGGAATTACATCGCGCCTCTTGAGGCATGTAGTGTATGAAGAGGTTCTTGGCCAGTGGCGGCTCGTGACTAAAAATTCTAGGGGTGCTGTCTCTAAGAATGGGTTGAAATAATTACTGAAATAAAAGGATGAGCATTGAACAATGAATAAAAGTTTCAAAAGTTATTGAAAAAGTTATTCAGTGAGCTCATCCTTATATTGTTCTTGATTATTTCAATTGTAAATAAAAAATTTAGGGGTGCTGCAGTTCCGCAGTGCCTACCGACGAGCCGCCACTGGGTTCTTCAATAGCATGGTTGCCCAGACCAAGCTTCTATTTTGCTCTGTAGATTTAATAAAACGTTATCAAGTACCAAATAAAAAAATAATAAAAATTTTTAAAGTAAAAAAAGTAAATTAATATATAAGTAGATGCTTGCTTATCTTTTTGTTCTTTTGTTGATTCTCGTGCTTCTTTTTTCTTTCTACATGGTTGTTTGCTCTGAATTTGTCTACCTAAGTGACGAGCATCTTCTTCCTTAAAAAACCCCTCCATGTATGTAGAAAACCGTGAGGTCGTCATGGAACTTTTTACCAATAGCCTACTGGTAGAACATGCCCATCATGGACGGACACATCAGCTACTTTTAGGTTAAATGCTTAAAATGTCCACCATTTACACACAAGCATGCGGTGCAACGTTCCAAACCACATTGGCATACAGTAGTGCTCATATTAGTTTAAATTTTACGTAATTCCTGAAGAATCGCTCCCTGTAAGTGTTGCACATTTTGAGGACTAGTACAATACATTTTGTCCTTCAGGTACCCCACAGATAAAGTCCAGAGGTGTAAGATTAGTGACCTTGGAGGATATTCAATAGTGGTTCCATGACGACCTATGCACAACCCATGAAACTCTATATTAAGAAAGGCTTAAACATCTCTGTAATAATGTGGCGGTGCACCATCTTGCTGAAAGCAAACCTCATGGTCCCATACAGATGTCGTATTGCGGGAACGGTGTCATTACGCAGCATTTCCAAATAATTTTGATCTATTACAGTACCATTAAAAAAGAATTACCTAATAATACCACGAGAAGAAAAGCCAATCCACACCGTTAAAACTGACAAATTGACATGATTCTCTATATAAATGTTCGGGTAGTGACCCAAAACACGCAGTTGTGACGATTTATATGGCCATTCATTCTGAAAGTAGATTCATCAGACCAAATTATCTTATCCTCAAATTCACAATGTTCATTACTCATAGCAGTGAACCACTAGCAGAACTCTATCATGAGCATCCTCGTTTAAAGCGTGCAAACAGCCTAGGTATGTATGGTTTCCACTTTAATTCCTTTAAAATACGATGAACGGTTGGTTGACTGATCCCTGACTCACGTGCACAGTGCCTTGTTGACTTTTCTGGATAACACTGGTACGTCGTTATTAGTTTTCAAATTTTCTTCACTTTGCACTGTCCGTTTTCTCCCGCACTTGATTTTATTCTCATTTCAGAGTTCCATGTTCTTGAAATTTATCACGTATGCGACTAATTGTTGTACGAGTGGAAGCTTCTATTCTATAATCTCGTATCCAGACACGCTGCACTTTCTTTACATTTTCGTACTTCCAGTACTACTTCCAAGCCTGTAGCTAGGGGCGTTCGATCGAGCCCCCCCTCCTTTGGAAAAAAAAAATTCTCTTTGAATGACAGATGTTGGTGATATTTAAGTTTTTTAAGAAGGGAATTTAAGAATTTCTTTTATTTTAAGCCTGCTTTTTTATACATTTCTAACCTTGGAATAAATTTTCTTCAGCTTATTAATAGTCAAAAGTAAATACTGGTGAAGATATTTGTGTGTAATTACTTCATTTATGACCAAAGTGTGTGTGATATCATATATAAAATAAGATCTGATTCAGGCATGAAGGAAAGTGTTCAGACGCCCTTCAGGCCCTGATGGTCTTTGTGTGTGACATATTGTTCCCTGGCTTCTTTCTCTGTACCTTCTCACTCCACTTTTGCTACATTACCATGAAATTCAAACCCGTCCTCACGCTGGGAAAAGCTGGCTACGGGCTTGACTTCAAAATGTTCTTCCTCTGTTCGAAAGTCAGCTGTGTATCCACCGTGTTAAAGATAGCTTAGGTCAGTGGTTCCCAAACTGTGTTCCGCGGAACCCTAGGGTTCCACGGAGGCTTAACAAGGGTTCCGTGACACGTTTTCTAATCAGTCTAATCAGGTCTTAATATTAAGGTCTAATTAAGGTTCTAATATTTGTGCATAATTTTACCTTGTTGCTTTTTGTTAAATAATATTTTATATTCTTATTCTGACTTCAAATGGCACCATCGTGGATTTGGGATCACTAAATATTTTTCGCTAAAATTAAAATCTGCCAAGTATATGTAAATAAATTTTCGCTACTCGGCTACTGCAAAAGTGTAATTTGGCATATTTTTTAATTTTAACAATTTTATAAAAGACTGGTTCTATTAGTACTGTTTTAAAATAAATATCATATAAATTCTGTCATAGTATTTAAAATTTGTCATATTATTTATGACAAATCTTAATATATATATATTTTACTCGTGAGAATTTAACTGTAATTAATTTTGAGCAATATGTTTTCGCTAAAATTAAAATTTTCTAAGTTGCCAGTTGATTTGATGCGCACTTGTTTCGTAATTAATTGTGAATCAATCAGTATAACTATAGCCGTTAGCGTGGTGCACTGTCAAGTTAATTTTCTGATAGGCTTTATTTACTTAAGTGTTTTCAGTGTAAAAATTTGTATTGTGTTCATCACTAAAATCTGTAACCGACTTTTCTAGCATAATTTTGGTAAATGGCGAAATGGTTGAAGTGCTATAGGCCTACTACATCTGGAAGTGAAAACGAACGAACGGAATCGCCTACCGAAAATGAAAGTGGAGATAGGCCTACACATGTTAATGGAGAGGATAAAGTACAACCATCTTCATCTTCAATAGTGAGAGAAACTGAAGCTAGTAAAACAATTATGAAATCTAAAAAACGTAATGTTGACAGTAGCTATATAAACTTTGGATTTATGCCTATTGGAAATTTAAATGATCCTGACGGCCAATGTGTTGAATGTAATCAAGTATTAGCAAACAGTAGCTTCAATCCTGCAAAGTTAAAGCGGCATTTAGAAACTAAGTATCCACATTTAAAGGAAAAACACAGTGATTATTTCAAAAGGAAGCGAGATGAATTACAAAAGACAGTTAGCACACTCAAATCATTTGCTTACTCAGGCAATAAAAATGCACTTGAAGCCTCATATCGTGTCAGCTATCGCATTGCTAGGGCCGGCGAAGCACACACAATTGCAGAATCATTAGTAAAGGGGTGTGTGGAGGATATAGTGACATGCATGTTGGTGAAAAATACAGTAAACTTACAGAAACTGTTCCTTTGTCAGGCAACACAGTCTCTCGTCGCATTAAGGATATAGCTATCGATTGCGAAACAATACTAGTGAACCGGTTAAAAAGCAGCCCTGTTGGTTTTTGTATTCAACTTGATGAGTCAACGGATGTAGCAGGATTAGCTGTATTGGTCGTATTTGTACGTTACGTTTATGAAGAGTCTGTGCAGGAAGACCAGTTGTTATGCCAATCCATTGAAACAACAACGACAGACCAGGATATATTTACTATCTTAACTAACTACATGCAAAAACATGATATCAGATGGGAACTCTGCACAAACGTATGTACAGACGGCGCAAAGGCGATGACAGGTAAAATTAAGGGTGTACTAGCTCTCATAAAATATGTTGCACCTGTTGTGGAAGGTAGACATTGCTCTCTTCATCGAGGAGCTTTAACGGTGAAAGGGATGCCAGAAGAACTGAAAACTGTTCTGGATGAAGTGATTAAGGTTGTTAATTTCATTAAAGCCAGGCCTCTTAATGCTCGACTGTTTTCTGCTTTGTGCCAGGAAATGGGTTCGACACATACTGCCCTATTATTACATACTGAGGTGCATTGGTTGTCTCGAGGCAAAATACTTTCACGCGTCTATGAATTGCGAGATGAGATTCGACTATTTCTGCTGGACCATCAGTTTTCTCTGTCTTCTAAATTCAATAATGAAGATTGGCTTAAGAAGCTAGCCTATCTTGTTGACATATTTTTGAAATTAAATGAACTGAACCTATTTGGATAAGAATGGCCTGATATTTGACGAAACCATGAAAGTTTGCATAATTCAACACTTGCAACAATTGCGAAATTCATTAAGAAAGTATTTTCCAAAGTCGCAAGATCCACTCACTTGGCTGCACAACCCATTTATTGAATCGAATATTTTGAAACAACAAAATCTTCCAATAAATGAAAAGAGCAGCTAATTGATATTTCAAATGATCTGACACTCAAAACAACTTTTGATAAGGATTCTTTGTTGTCTTTCTGGATAAAGCTTTTAAATCAATATCCCGATCTTACAAAACGAACATTGAAGAATCTCTTCCCCTTTGTATCAACTTATATGTGTGAGGCTTTCTCGATATATAGCGACCAAAAATAAGTATCGTAATAAATTGGATGCAGCAGCAGATATGCGCCTACAACTGACCAACATCAAACCAAATTTCCAACAACTCTGCTGCACTAAACAAGCCCATAAATCACATTAAGGTACGCCAGTAAGGTATGTAAGTTTTGTTGCTCAATAAATATTTTACAGCTCTAAGTCTAATATATATATATATATATATATATATATATGATGAATAAAACCACGAAGGAAAGGAAACACAGAATGGTGCTCAAGCGCTTTCGTCTAATGACATCCTCATTAGACGAAAGCGCTTGAGCACCATTGTTTCCTTTCCTTCGTGGTTTTATTCATCATAAATATTTTTCACGTGTTACTTTCGTGAAATAATTTTCATATATATATATATGAGTTCGGGTTCCACGAAATAAAACAAGTCTGTAAGGGTTCCGACAGTTAGTAAAGTTTGGGAACCACTGGCTTAGGCTATGTAAGATTGTTAAGATAGAATAACCTTTATTATTTTATTAACCGTTATTAATAATAATAAAATAAATACATTTTTTCAATTTACAATGACATGAATAATTGTGAAGCTCGACTATTTATTTTATTTAATTTGGCCCTTAAGCTTTGGCTTTACTGGGCTCTTATTAAAAATAAGCAGCTAGTTGTTATTAATTAATAATAATAAATAAGTAAATAAGTATTATTAATAGTTAAAACATGTATTACAATATTAAACAATATTAATGGATAATATTAAACACTATTAGTGGACATTACAGTAATCCTAGATTTTTGTTAGTATGCCATTATTAATCGGGATTTCAACTTGGTTTTAAACAAATTTACATTCACAATATTTTTTATATCGGCATGCAAGTCATTCCATAGTTTCAATCCAATGAAAATGGGTAGTTTTTGAGATGAAGACAATCTAAATTGAGGTATAACAAGCTTTGATCTATTTTTGGTCTGATACGAGTGGATTTCTTAAGTTACAAAATATCTATTTACTCATTGCAAATTAATGATTTTGTTCTTACACTCGTAAATAAAAATAAAATGTGCCAGTTTGGTTATATCGTTGAGCTTTAGTAGGTTTAGCTCTTTAAATAATGCACTAGAGTGATCAAGGAAATCAGCATCAGATAATAACCTTATTGCTAGTTTTTGGATGACAAAGATACCATTTAATGCGTTGTTAGCGGAGTTTCCCCAAACAAGGGTGCAGTATGTTATATAAGGAAGAACAAGAGTATGATAAAGAGTCAATAAAACTTGTTTAGGGACTACATTTTTAAGTTTAAACATTATAGCAACGCTCCTTGAAATCTTTTTCGCGATATAATTTACATGATCACTCTATTGCAAATTCTTATGTAGCATTACACCAAGAAATTTTGTTACAGTACACTCCTTTAAGGCGATTTCATTAACATTAAGTTCATCAAGATATACATTTCTTTTATTAGTAAAAATCATGAAATTTGTTTTACTGGTATTTAGGAAGAGTTTATTGGTGGTCAACCATTTCATTACACTGATGAATTCTGAATGAAATATATTCTTAACTGTATTAACATCTTTGCAAGAAAAAGAGACACTTGTAACATCTGCAAACATTATGAAGTTCCTCATTTCACGAAAGTCAAGCTTGTCGCCCTTCCTCTCGAGTTGGGCTGGTGAAGTAGAGAGTTGGTTTCTTGTACTCTCGACCTCACATAGCCAGGTACGCCCGGCTCATCTGGAATTGTTCTGAGCCAGGCGTCTAATCTTCTTTTGAAGATATCCACCGTTACACCACTCGTGTTCCTTAGTTCTTTGGGTAGCTGGTTGAACAATCTTGATCCTCTATTCTTAGCTGTATTAACATCTTTGCAAGAAAAAGAGACACTTGTATCATCTGCAAACATTATGAAGTTCAGTATATCAGATGAACGTGGAAGGTCATTTATATATAATAAAAATACAGTGGACCCAGAACTGAGCCCTGTGGCACACCATGTTTGACAAGCGCTTTAGTTGAGCAAACCTTATTTACTGATACAAAATGATATCTATTGGACAAATAACTTAAACCAATCACTGATTGCTCCTCTAAAGCCGTAACAATATAATTTATTAAGTAGAATATTATGATCTCTTACATCAAACGCCTTACTCAAATCCATAAATATTGATATCATTATTTCTTTGTTCTCCTTAGCTATATTTACATTTTCCATAAGATTTAAAATAGCCATTTCCGTTGCTTTATTATTACGGTAGCCATATTGATTTGGAGATAATAAATTGTAGGATTCTAAATATCGCTGCATTCTACTTTTTACTAAGATGACTTAGTCTGTGCAACTTATCATGCAAAACAATTGTAATATTGCGTCAATTTTTAAGTAATATTGCATGCTAGGAAAAACACCATTACACCATAATTTCAATAACAATTCCGGAACATATAAAATGGACCACATCTTGTTAAAATATCTTTTTCTCTTAATTTGTACTTGTTAATTCATATATATACTGTGTATATATGCACATAGCCAGGTATACAAATATTATTCACATGTTACTTTCGTAAAATAATTTTCATATATATATATATCAGTGGCGTGCGGTGATTTTTCGTCAAGGGGAAGCAATTCAAGCAAAAACAAAAGATTATATAAAATAAAAATAAAATTTTAAAATACTCGTATATAATAAAAACAAAACACATATAATCATCTACTTACTTTACTTATAGGTAATTCTATTCTTCTTTCTTTTTTATTAAATATATCTATTATTTCTTCGCAAAAGGCATCGGTTTTCATATCCTTAAGAAGCTTTTTCTCAATTGAGATTAAAGCTAAACTTGCAAGCCTTTCACAGCACGTACAAGTTGCCAGATATTTCAAGAAAATTAACTATAAGATCTGGACAGCGAAATCTAAATTGCTTCCTTTTTGACATAGGGAAGAATAAAATAACGATAAATATATATTCTTTTTCGCTTAACATGGTCATGGAATTTTTTAGTAGAAAAACTATATATGAAACTTGTTGTATTCAATAAATACTACATTATTAAACATTAAATGAATTTTTAGAATGGAAAGAAACAATTTGTAACAGTAAAAAAGAAGCGAAAGTCATTGGGAAAAAGGATGCATTTCGTCAATTGTTGTCCAACTCGAGATTTTTTGCGTCAGCTTTCTTAAAAGTTCTTGCACGAACGGCAACCAATGTATATACTATGTATCCACCTGATTACCAATCAAATGCTATAAATAGTATAATAAAATGATTTTGTACAAATTATTAACACATATTGAAATGTTTAAACTTTAAAGTATAATACAGCATTTTCTTCTTTCTTTGAATAGGGAAGCATTGCTTCCCTTGCTTCCATGGACCGCACGCCACTGATATATATATATATATACACGGCTTCTTGCCTTTTCCAGTTCATTCCCTAACGAGGAATGTTGAATACATAAAAAGACTTGGAATTACTTTTCATTTTTCCATGTGGATGTGTATCACTAATTATTTCATGAGTTCAATTGTGAAATTCATCCCATATATATATATAGAAAGAAAAAGAGAAAGAGATTCTTTGACGTCACCCTGGAGCGTGTCACGTGACCTTCAGCTTTCAAAGCATAAGAGATTCTTTGACGTCACCCAGGTAATTGTCACGTGACCTTCAGCGCTCAAAGAATTTTATGAATACAAACCCACACAAGTATAAATTTTAATTTAGTTCAGTATTGACATAGGGCCTATAGAGTATATCTTTCCTTTCAACCTTTCAAATGTTCCGTGCGATGATTCCTCATTTCACGAAAGTCAAGCTTGTCGCCCTTTCTTTTTGAGTTGGGCTGGTGAAGTAGAGAGTTGGTTTCTTGTACTCTCGACCTCACATAGCCAGGTACGCCCGGCTCATCTGGAATTGTTCTGAGCCAGGCGTCTAATCTTCTTTTGAAGATATCCACCGTTACACCACTCGTGTTCCTTAGTTCTTTGGGCAGCTGATTGAACAATCTTGATCCTCTCACAATGTATTATGTACCTAGCTAATACGGTCAAAAGGCTGGGTGGAGAAACAATTGTTACTCTAAAGATAATTCAATCAAAATTGTAGTATGTATGCGTTCATTCATTTTTTATGGCCTTGCGTATTACAATACGGCTGTATTCAGTTAAATAACTACTAATCATAGGCGTATGAGACGGGGGATCACGGGGGGCGGCAGCCCCCCCCCCCCTCAGCTCTAGGGAATTGAGCATTTTCAGGGCAGATTTTTCCTGACATTCCTTTGGTTTTTTTTTTACTTCGTGAGGTGAATTCATTACTTGCTACTATACTTGTAGTTAATAATTAAAACGTAAGTTGAGGACTTACTGAATGCTATATCAACTGCAATGCCGTAGTTTTGCTTCTCATTTAGAAATGTTGTAGCAAAATTTTATCTCATTTTTGTAAATTGTAATGTTTTTTATATCAAAAAGGCTTTAATTAATATATGTTACTCATACTCTAACATTTGCGTTATTTTATGCTACTAATTATAGATTAAACTTGTCTAACAGTCAAATTTAAATTGCTTGTGCATTTTACTTAGTTTTTTTATTATTAAATGTCCTCCCTAAATAAACCAAAATTTATCACTGTCAACAATTTCATTTTTGCAGTGTAAGTTGTTTAGAAATTCTGTGACGAATATATTAATTTTGTAAAAGGCTTTTCAATTATTACCCTACACGGATTGACAGAGAAATAAGACTATATATAGGGGGGGCCAAAAGTCAACCGACAGTTATTCATCAATAGTTTACTTTCAACTGTCGGGTGACTTTTGGCTCCCCCCTGTATGTATAATTGGGTTAAATTTATATAATGTGGTTTAAAGGAAAACAGGCTTAAATAAAAAATATAAATCATACAGTAAATATAAAACCACGTAATAGAACATGGGGGCCTGTCCGGGATACCACGTAGTATAACAATAAGTGTATATGAAAGTTTGATGACCTGCGGGTGAAGCTGGAGTCTCCCAACATACAGTAGTTGGATATAAAAAGAGGCAGCCAGCAGTAGCCTGGTTCTTTGCCGCGATCGAAATTAAGGAACCATAAGGAATTCACCTGAGTGTAGGGGAATAAGGGCTCGGGCAATGCAATGTAAATACATTCTTCTTGGTCTGAATTTGTTTTTTGTTTAATGAATTATTTATATAAAGTCTTGTAACATTGTTTTGTTTGTTTTCAGTTATAGATTGATTAAAGTTATGATAAGATAGTATTAATTATTATTAGAATCCCGATGTTTAGGCACTAAAAACCCTTAAAAAAAGGCAGTAAATAGGCAAAATAAACATTCAAAATAGACAGTAAAAACCTCTTAAAAAGGGCATTTATAATTTATTTTCAAAAAACGTTTAATCTAGAAATACCTTTATTTACACATAATACATATTACAACGCCCTTAATGAGCAAAATAGTAGGTAAAGCAAATATTAGTTACACATAATAACAATGATTTCATTTCCCAAAATAAAGTTTACTATAGAATAATACCATTATATACGTATAAATAATACGTAGGGCCTATATATTACGCCATTATAGTGAACAGAAGGTATTGAAAATGTTCTTGACACAATGATGACGATTTAAATTTCAAAAAATGTTTAATGTAAAATAATACTATTATGCACACTCAGAGTCTGATATATATATATATATACAGGGTGTGCCAAAAGTCACTGAAAGATTTATTTTTATTATAATTTCTTTATTTTTAAATAATTTTGTATTTTTATTTCTTTCAGAGATAAAGCAGTTCAGGGAGATTCATTGAGGAAATTTACCACCGACCAGCGCGTAAAAACTGTTGACTTTTATTACTCAAGTGGAAAATCAGTAATTAGAGAAACACCATCAGAAAACACGATTCGGAACTTGATTGCTCGTTTTCAGTCAACGGGGTCTGTTCATGACTCAGCCCGCAGTGGAAGACCAAAAACAAGTCATACTCCAGAAAACATTGAAAGTGTTAGGGAGAGCGTTAACGAAGACCCAAAAACATCAACTCGTAAACGTGCAACTCAGCTCGGAATGGCAAGATCATCATTGCGAAAAATAATGAAGAAAGATCTGTTGCTGTTTCCTTACAAGATTCAAATGGTGCGCGAAATTCAACCTCAAGATCCAGCACAACGACTAAGATTTGCAGCCGAATTGCGGCAACTCGTAAGGGACGATCCTGGTCTTATTCATAAAGTCATTATGAGTGATGAAGCCCATTTCCACCTAAACGGCTACGTCAACAAACAAAATTACCGAATCTGGGGTACTGAAAATCCAAGAACCTTTCATCAACGACAAATGCATTCCCTTCGAGTTACAGTTTGGTGCGGAATGACGGCAGAAAAGATCTTTGGACCCTTCTTCTTTCAAGATGATGATGGTAATGCAATGACTGTGAATGGTGAGCGATACAGGTTAATGCTGGAAATTTTTTTGTTTCCGGAAGTGGAAAATTTGCCAGCAATGTGGTTCCAGCAAGATGGAGCTACGGCCCATACTGTGAGGCAAACAATGGACTTGTTAAGGACAGTTTTTGGTAAAGGCATAATTTCAAGATTTGGAAACATTAATTGGCCTTCACATTCCCCTGATGTAACGCCCACAGATTTTTTCTGTGGGGGTACCTTAAAGATCGCGTATATGTCAACAAGCCACATACACTAGAGGAATTGAGACACAACATCTCCAATGAAATTGCAGCGATTGATCAAGGAGTTTTGGCCTCTGTAATGGATCACTTTTTAGAAAGAGTAAGACTTTGCAATGAAGTCAATGGGGGCCATTTGCAGGACATTATTTTTCACAATTAATCTAAAAAAACAAATTCCATGAATTAAACTACCATTTGCAATTTATTACATTAATTTGTATTTAAAATAAAAAAATTACAATAAAAATAAATCCTTCAGTGACTTTTGGCCCACCCTGTATATATGAGGAGATTGTAGACACCAATCGACCAGGGAAGTACTGCGGGGTGGATATTAGACAGGAGACAGGGCGTGCTGGAACTCCCGTTTCTCCTGTCACTGTCCTCCTTAGCTGATCCTTTTCCGTGTCTCATCTACACTATGAACAGTCCAGCATGCTCTCAAACACACACTTCTCCCCCTATTCCTCACTACACATACATGCATCTTACACGCTACAGAATCTTTTCAAAATTTATATTAAAAAAAAAAAAAAATGGCATCATTGAGCCTTGGAGTCCTTGTTTTTGGCTCTCTTTGTCTTCTGTGGAGAGGTCATTTTTGCGGGCGCTCATCCTTAGCCCCATCCTTACTATCATACATAAAAAAAATATATTCATAACCTATATATATATATGGCCTATATATGTATATATGTGTGTGTGTGTGTGTGTGTATAAAAATGAAGGAGCTTTTCCAGAATTTGGACTGTTTCCGATTTTGTTGAAAATAAGATTATTTAATGTAGATTTTTACGCTGATTTCAAAAATGTAAGTCTTTTTGGGGGAAAATGAACGCTACAGTTTATGATTAAGTTGAATGGGGAAATTTTTCCATATTTGTACGTGCTAGTTTTGAAGTGGAGGTTCAAGATAATCATAGACATTTTTCAAGATTACATCAATGAAGAACGTCTGTGAAATGACGAATGTAGGACAAAAGCCCCCTAGGACAAAAGCCCCCTAGGACAAATAATAATAAGAATTTTGTAATCATTATTTTTATTCTTTATTATTTACAGTTTATGAACACTTCTCTGACATGTAAAATATTACATTTATTATATCATAAGACTGCAATAAGGAAGGCATTATAAGTATTATACAGTAGCACACATTAACGCTAATATTTACACAACCATAAAAAATTACATTATAAAAGGATCATCATGCCTTATCTAGGCAAAGTCAGCTTTATAAGTATTATACAGTAGCACACATTAACACTTGCATTATAAATTTATAGCTCACTATTTTACAGGAGCACAAAATTATTTACACAACCATAAAAATGAACATTATAAAAGGAACATCATACCATATCTAAGGAAAATCAAACAAATAAAGCACAATATTAAAAAGTTCATTAAGTGTTAAGGTTCATTTAAAGTTCATTTTACTTCCACCTAATGCTGTGACCTACACATTCAGAAATTCCTCCAAGGTCTTCCTCTCATTCACATAGTCCAGACATAGGTTCTTCAAACGCTGTTGATGCTCCTTTGTGGCACGTTCCTAACCTAACCTAACCTAACCATTCAGGTAGACAAAACAGTGATCAACTAGAGTGAATCAACATAGACAAAGATTATAATATTTGTTTAGGATTACTTCATAGCACACGAACAATAATATAAAAAATGGAGGCTTTTGTCCTACTTTGCACTTTGACTGAGGGTTTTTTTGTCCTATTTTGCACTTTAACTGAGGGGCTTTTGTCCTACTTTGCACTTTAACTGAGGAGCTTTTGTCCAGGTTTTTTTTGTCCTACGGGGCTTTTGTCCTAGGGGGCTTTTGTCGGGACCCCTTGAAATGACACCATGTAGTATCTATTTCTGTTACTTCGCAGACACGCATATACCTTTAAGATACTGTAAATAAATCATGCCATTTGAATGTCATAACTTTTTGTGCTAACTGAAAGTGTACTCATTTAATATATCTTAATTCTTAACTATGTATATAATAGTACTACATTTTAAGTTGATAGAAAAAAATCAGATCATCTGAAAATCAGGGCCCCCAGCCTTCTTTAGTTAGCCTTATAAGGCTAACTAACGAAAATATCACGACTTAACCTAACCAATCGTCAAGGGCGTACAGTTGACCTAACGATTGGTTAGGTTAAGTAGTGATATTTTCGTTAGTTAGCCTTATAAGGCTAACTAACGAAGGCTGGGAGCCCTGATCTTCAGGTGATTCAAAAAATCTATTAAAAACTTAAATTCTTATTTACCTCTGATGATGTTTGCATTGTAAGTGAACGAAACGTTAGCATAATGTGAATATAACAATTAGAGCAATATCCTTATTCCTCTAGCTCAGAATTTATCTTAAAAAGATTAAACATTAAAGTAAAAGATACTTTTAGGAAACTAGAAGCCAAAAGCGAAAACTATATTATTATTTAGGGATGGGGAATAGAATCGATAAACGGATAAAACTGAAATTATTAGAATTTAAATTAAAAAAAACAAAATCGAAAAAATATGAAAAACTAAAATTGAAGCTGAAACTGAAATAAGATGAAATGAAAAACTCAAAAAAACTTTCAAAATAGAAATAAAATACTGTGTAAGTGTTTATTTAAGTTTTATTTACGACCTAACAATTTTATTGACAATATCACAGCATATAAAACAGAAGTGAGTTAGAGAATAGGCAAAGAAAAGCAAAAAACAATATTTTAAAATTTTTCTGATGCGAGATTTTTCAAAAGGTCTAATAGGACCAGTTGACAAGAAATTCCTCCCTATACAAGCTTTAAGTAATAGGCCTCTAATGAAAGATACAGAATCACGTGGTAAAGTAAAGGATTAACGCAGACCCTTATACATTAAAGGATTATTTTTAGGACTGGCGGACGGCAGGTCATTTTTATCATTTTAACAATTGGCTACTTTTACAAGACTGTGCGGGTCAGGTCAGGATTAACCTCACCTATCGAACCCACGTCAGTATATAAATACCTTCAACTAAATTTTGAAATAACAGTTCATTTGAAACTTTCATAGACGAAAGAGCATCATTGGAGACGCTTCTTATGTTTATATATCTGTAATGGATAAAATGTTGAAGTATAAAGTGTAAAAGCATATCAGATCTATATAATACTTTATATTGTATACATAATGGGACGAAATAAAAGCAACCCAGTGTACAAAATATTTTACTTTGAATGATTCGAAACGAAACGGAACCCCTAAAGTAAAAAGATGCAAACAATAGGTGAAGTGTCTATCCATGTGTCACTAATTTGAAAAAAGCTTTTGGAGAGAAATTATACATCAGAGCACGATGCCTTAAAGTCACAAAATCATCTTGCTAATTCACCCAAGAAGAGAGACTTGGATGAAAGAAATACTTCGGCGGAATTGGACTCCAAGCGTTTGAAAATCATTAAAGATCTACCTCATCCAACAATCATTATTCCTATAGACAAAACATTCAATGCTGGTATGGAAGAGTTGGTGGCGGTTGGTTAATGAAAGACCCTTTTTCTGTAGTTGAAAATAGTGGTTTGTGTAAAATAATAGACTCAATTAAGTGTGCTTTAAATACAACAAGGAACACTTACCGGTCAACTCTGGCACAATCTTCCTCTTCAGTCCGTCTTTCCCCCTGTCTATGAACTCCTCCAATCTTTCAAACGCAGTGTCTAGACATCTCGAAAACCCTGGATCTTGATTTTTGCTCCCTTCTTCTATGGTGGGGAAGGGGTGCTTTCGCGGACATTAGCCCTTGGCTCCTCCTTCCTGCATAAAAAAAACAAAAAGTTGACTGAAAAGAAAGCCCTTGACTTTTCTCAAAAAAATAGTGAAGAACTTAGCAATGAAATGTTTTCGTTGAAGCTTGATAGAGCATCTCGACTGGATAGATTTGTGTTAGCTCTTAACACGTAATTCATCGAAGAAGATTCTCTCCAAATAAGGATTTTATGAGTAAAGGATTTCTCTAGAAAGCATTCTGATAAAAATAATATGGACATAATATTGGATGTGCTAATGAAGTTTAAATTAGGTTCCCGTCAAGTATATCCCATTATTACTGATAATGCGAGGATTATGGTTAAAGCCACGAGAACTTATTTTGGGTGAACTTAGCAATTATGAAGGATATAGTAAAAATACTAGATATTTCAGTAGCCATAATATCGATATAATACTAATACAGTATCGAAAAAACAAACTATAAAAACTGATATGGGAAAAATCTGAAACTAGAGTAAGTTAAAACTGAAATCAAAATCGGAAATGATATTTCATTTCAGTAGAAACTGAAAATGAAAATCGAACTGATATTTTTTTTTCAGTTCCCCATCCCTGTTGTTATTATTATTATTATTATTATTATTTATTATTATTATTATTAATACTACATCATATATAGGTCCTGGTAATTGCTATTTGTACTGTTCCTCATTATTTAGCCATTTATCTATTTATTTATCACCAGATTTATTTATTTATTTATTTATTTATCCTGCACCACTCCTGAGCTTAATCTATTATTATTAGTAACATTTGAAGAACGTCCAATTATCACTAAATCCAGTACAATGACACATGGCATCGATTCGTATTTGAAAGACTTAATAAAACCTTATTTATATGAGACTTATACGGGGTTTTCACAAATTTTCTCCGTGATTTTAACGAGCTACATTTTAGGATGGGGGTAAAACGATGCAGTATGTTTTAAAATAGAGCGCAAAAACTTACGTTTTAATGGCTCATGCGCATGCGTCTGAACGCTGACGCGCGACGATGTGTCATGGCGACTGTACGAGATAAAGCACAATGCGTTTTGTGTTTAACTGAGTTTAAGTCAGTTATCATTGTTCAGCGTAACTTTTGGTGTGTGTATGACAAACAATCAGAAATTGGCCTAAACAGTTCGAGGAAACCCGGAGTGGCTTGCCAAATAAATCATCAAGTGAGATGAACATGTTGGACTCATAAGCAATCATTTTTGCGTAGTCGATTTCACAACGTAACCGCGAACTGATCATTCCGAAATGACCAGTACAAAATTCTGCATAAACCCTTTCGTCTAGAGTCTAGACAATTATAAACTCCAACTTATGCAAGAATGTAGAGTTTACTGCTTCCGTGTTGCAAAACTTAGACGAAGACTAGGATTTTCTGAATCCTAGTCTTCGTCTAAGACTAGTGTATTATTTTCACTGATGAGGCAACGTTTCACAAGATCGAGAAGGTAAATCGCCACAACTGTATAGAGTTGGATCTCAGGGCATCCACATCCATCATCGAATATGTACGCGACAGACCCAAAGTGAATGCGCAGGTGGGCTAATGCGTAATAAGGTTCTAGATCCTTTCTTCTTCGCAATGGCTTCCGTCTAGCTACACGTCCTTTGTACCCAGCTCTATGTAGGACGATCTATGTAGAAATGCTCTTTGAGCCTAAAAAGAGGAAACGATATGAGTGGTCCGCGCAAATGAAGGACAAGTCTGATCAGTTTTGGCATTCTTTTGTCTTCTTAGTGAATCAACATTCGAGCGGTTTGCTTCAGGAAGGCGGATCTAGGAATGGAGACTGCGTGGCGATGTTCAACCCCCAAATTGGTCCAACCCAATATGAAATTAGGTGGTTGTGCTGTTAGGGTATGGGCAGGCATTTGGCACTCTGAAAAAAACTGACTGTGTTCGTAGAGGGACGTCTTAATTCACAAAATTACATATCCATCTTAGGTGAGAATCTCCTGCCTTCGTTTTGGAATGAAGACTTTACTCGGAGGAGGACATCATGTTTCAAGAGGACGATGACTCATATCCATTCCGTTGCTTTAGGAGGGCGTCCATTTTATTTTGGCAGGAAGCTTTATAATTTAACTTTGGATTTCATCGTAATTTTATAAACATTTTATCAATCCCTTTAAAATATCTGAAGTCATGACGCGGAAAATCGGAATATACACTTTAAAAGTGACTGTTTTTTTATTCTGGCATCGCTCTGAATAAAATTTCCATACCATCAAAAACTGTAACTCAGAAAATAAGAGGAGGTTTTAAAATCTCATTATCATGATTATTTTTAAATTCAAGCACGTTATTCTGCCTAAAATGTGCGAAGTCTGAGCTGGTAATTCTTTATTTAATTTATTTTATTTTTATTTTTATCTAATTCTTTTAGTCTTTATTATTATTATTATTATTTGATTGTATTCACTCAATGCTGTTAGGTTACATGCGCACACGTGCGTGTACCGGTGTACGTAATGTACGCTGTTTTCCCATCCACAACACTGTAAATCTCAGTATCCAAGGAGCTTTCTGAGAATGTCATTTATTTTCCTCTCTCTCTCTCTCTCTCTCTCTCTCTCTCTCTCTCTCTCTCTCTCTCTCTCTCTCTTCTATAATATTTAAAAGTGAGATCACTTCCCTTGCCTTTCTTCATTTTATTCATTCAAATTCCAAACCTTTTACATCTTTTCAAATCTAACACTTTCCCATCCGCGTGGTTCGACGGATGTCATAAATACGAGCTTCTTTGATAAAGATTCAAATTGCTCTCAACGACCTTAACATAAGAAGTCAAACACCCTGATGACCTGAAAAAAATCTTAATTTCAATTAAATTATTTTTTTTGTCTGTGATTACACTGACGGTAACATTCAGCCAATACGCGTACAAATGACTCTTTCTACCAGAGAGCTATACCTTATTTAACACTTTCGTACATTTCCATTTTCCGTATCCAATTTACTGTAAATAAAAAATGTGCAAATATTGGCCCACTTTCTATTATGGAACCACTTATATAAAACTACGCTTTAATTTTTACTTTCGACACAGACACATTCAGTACAGGGTGTTTATAAAGTCCCTATCTATTTCAGTGAAAACGTAGCAAAAAGGGCAAAATTCAATTACAATATAATAGAAGGCATACATTTAATGAATACTTAAGCATATGATTCTACATGAGCACCATCAGTATCTCTACAGAGTTCGAATCTGTCAGCAGCAGCATTGCGGAACACATTTTGGAGCATGACCGGGGTTATTTTTGTAACTGCTGTTACGATACGAGCACGTAAATCTTGCGGATCTGTAACCCTCGTTTGATAGACGCTTGATTTGATAAAGCCCCATGCAAAGAAATCCAAGGGCGTTAGGTCAGGAGATAGAGCCGCCCAGGGCCTATTGCCTCCACTTCCGATCCACCGATTTGGAAATCGTTCATTTAGGTACTCCCGAACAATGTTTGCGTAATGACAAAGTGCCCCATCTTGTTGAAAGACGACGGTGTTTAAAATGCCATCTGAATGAAACTGGGACATTTACGTGCTCATATCGTAACAGCAGTTACAAAAATAACCCCTGTCATGCTCCAAAATGTGTTCCGCAATGCTGCTGCTGACAAATTCGAACTCTGTAGAGATACTGATGGTGCTCCTGTAGAATCATATGCTTAACTATTCATTAAATGTATGCCTTCTATTATAATGTTATTGAATTTTACCCTTTTTGCTACGTTTTCACTGAAATAGATAGGGACTTTATAAACACCCTGTATATTGACAACGTACAGACCACCTAACGGCAGTGTAAATAACGACATAAGCACCTTGTAGGTTCCGATCAAACATCATGCTTTAAGAACTTTGCGAGTTTTCATCCGAGTACAGCATTTTAAGATGTCCTTAGTGAAATGGGGATGGGCATTAATGTCAAATTATTATGGAATACAATGATTAGCTACGGCTACGAGTCTTACATAACTAGGCTGACTCGTCCTCATCCTGAGACCTGACTACATAATCTTTGATTCACACATGGACAGTTACGAACCCACAAAACAGGCGATACGGGACTTCTAGTCGGCATAGTTGATTACTCTCAAATTATTTCGCAATCAAAACAAAAACTAATACAAAAATTAATACAAAACTAATACAAAATAAAAACTAATACAAATATAAATACAGAAGCTCTAAGCATAACCAGTTCCGAGTACTAAACCAAAGTTGACTCTCAAACTTCAATTTTATTGATAACCGAAATACAAATATAAATACAAAATTTGAAACGTTTCAGAAAACGTATTACGGAATGCTTTTATTGCATTTTACCCCATTATTAACAATTTATTCTCTTAGAATAAAGAAGTAAAATAACCCTCGGTTAACTCCCAGTTTAAAAGCGTCCATAAGACAAAAAACAAAATATAAAGGAAGCTTTCCTCATAACGAAGTATAGTATATACTCATTATAGAAACAGATTTAATCCATTAATACTCAATTAGCAAAACCTAATTACTACAAATGTAATTAATTAAGACAGTGAAAGGAGGAACGGTAAATGTAGGTATTATAAACTCCTAATCCAATATCCATAGCATTTTTTCTTTTATTTAACTCTTTATTTATAAAATAAATACAATTTTATTTTTACAATTTTGTTGTTACGATAATTTTAACGTAAAGTAAATAATTGTGAAAACGGACTATTTATTCTATTTAATTTGAACCTTAAGCTTTAGGCTTTAGTAGGCTTTTAGGATCTTTTCGATTTGGTGGACTGCTACAGATTTTTACGAGATTTAACAAATATAATTATTTACAAATTTTTATCCTAAGGAAATGTCTAATTCCTAACGTAACTTAACTAAACCTAACCTAACCTAACGCAACTTACATTTCCTTAGGATAAAATTTTAAATAATTGATTTGCTAAGTTTCGTAAACATCTGTAGCAGTTCATCAAACCGAAAAGACCGGGCTTTTAATTAAAGATAAAACCGAAAGTTATTATTATTATTATTAATTAATTAATTAATAATATATAAATCACGAATAAAAATTATTAATTAATTTAAAATGCGTAAATGAACTAATAGTTGAAAATTACACAATGAAATTAAATCATTGTAAAGTCATTATTTAAGTTATTGTGAAGTAATTTATTTTTTATTTATTTACATTTATAAATTTATTTATAAAATAAATGTTATAATATTAAAATTTTTGTTACGCTACAATAATACAATATTACATTCTGTTACGTTACAATAATACAAATAATACTGCCAATTGGACTATTTGTCTTATATAATTTAACCCTTAATATCTGATATATAAGTCACGTTCACATTATGATAATACACAAACCAAGTAATAGTGGAAATAGAGTATATATTAATCCTAAGTTATTATTAGAGATGTGGGATCTTTTCCGTTTGACTGCCGCCATTGAAACATAGCCTTCTTTAGTTAGCTTTATAAGGCTAACTAACAAAAATATCACGACCTAACCTAACCAATCGTCAAGGTCGTACAGTTGACCTAACGATTGGTTAGGTTAGGTCGTGATATTTTCGTTAGTTAGCCTTATAAGGCTAAGTAAAGAAGGCTGGGGGCACTCACCTCTTGTTTCAATGGCGGCAGTCAAACGGAAAAGATCCGAGATGTGAAATGAATAGAAAGTCATTATTGAAGATATGATACCCAGGGCCGTAACTAGGGTTTAGAAATTAGTGAGGTCCAGATTTTTTTCGAGCGCGGCGGGACGAGCAAAATTCAGACCAAAATGACATCTACAAACACAACCCAAGCTATACACTAAACACAAAACACAAAACGCTCGACGCTTCCTCTTTTCAAAAGAAAAGCGGTAATATGCGTTTCATACACGGAGAACGGTTCAGTCTCTTTTTTTTTTTTTTAGGAAATAATTACCGAGGTCCGGACCTCGGTGACCTCATAGGTAGTTACGGCCATGATATTGATACCGATACTAAACAAAGATTTCGATGTTAACGGTATCACGGGCGAGAGGCCCTATCTTTGAGCTTTTTCTCGAAATGAACCTACCTACTTTAGGTATGGGGTCCCCGCTGGATGGGTCCCAATGGAAAGTTGTGAGACATTAAACACGAGAAATGAACAAGTAATAAACAAGTCCTTTTTATAGGAGGAGATTGTAATCGACAATCGACCAGGGAAGTACTCCGGAGGGTGGGGGGGTGGGGGGTGGAGTGGGGAATTAGGCAGGAGACAGGGAGTGCTGGTGCTCCCGTTTCTCCCGTCACTGTCCTCCTTAGCTGATTTTTTTCCGCGTCCCATCTGTGAGCATTCCAGCATGCTTTCAAACACACACTTTTCCCTTTATTCCTCACTACACATACATGCATCTTACACGTACACAATCTTTACAAAATTTATATATAAAAAAAATGGCATCGTTGAACCTCGGAGACCTTGATTTTGGCTCTCTCCTTCTTCTATGTTTCTGTGGGCGGTCGCCCTTGACCCCTCCTTCCCGCATTAAAAAAGTAATATACATTAATCCTAGATTAGATACGGGAAATGAACAAGTAATAGAGTAATGTACAGTGTACACTTAATCCTAGATTTAGTATTCCATCCAACATTTGTTAGTATTTCAAGATATTCACAAGAGCGTGATTGGAGGAAAATATTGATGCGATCTGACGTTAAATGAAATAAACACCACCAGTGGGTGAAAAACCTGGGGTGATTTGACGTCACTCGTAACAAGAAGTGCAATTAGGTTTATGCAGTGTTGTGCCCGCTAACTCCTAAAGTTAGTGCTGCTAACGCTAAGGCTAACTATCATAAAATTTAGCGCGGCTAACGCTAAGCATTTCAACAGTTAGTGCCGCTAACGCTAATTTTGACGATAATTTTTTCTAAAACGACCCCAATTTATATATGTTCTGCCTTCCGTTCGTAACAGGCAACTTTTTTTTGCTACAAACAGAGCAGTGAATATACAGAGTCTGTCCAACAAGTTGCAGTTTACAACCTCTACATGCTGGTGTCACGATCAACTTGCAGTTAGTGCTTTCTCAGTCTTTATAATGGATATTGCAGTCGGCGAACCAAATTTTAGTTACAAGTGGTTTTGAAAAATTAGCGATTGACTTTCTCTAAAAACTTAGCGAAACAGGTAGCGGCGCTAACAATTTTGAAAATTTGCGGCGGCGCTAACAGTATCACTAATAAAAAGTTAATGGCGCTAATCCCAGCACTGGATTTATGCAATCCACGTAATTAACATTAACTGCTACGCATACGTAATTTAGTTCAAGTTTCAGATGAAAACCCGTTGAGTCACGTAGGCTATTTAATTTAATTTATTACGCATGATGGCCTATTACTTTATCTTGTTATTCATTACGACTTATATAAAAACTTTACTATATTTTCAATTAATTTTTATTGTTCATATTTTTGAAACCCTGTAATAGATTCATGTATGACATTCTGATCTGGTATAAGCAAAGATCTGGAGTCACGTTTATACCTAATTTTACATTCTAAATCATAGCACAACAACCAGAGTGAGAATTGGAACAACTTCTAAAAATATATTTGCGTATAATAAGCGTAAGTTTCTGCTTTTTAGGTTATTTATAGTTTTATGAGATGCCGATGAAGAAGATTTCGATAAATAAACTTGGTCCAACGAAAGAAAGACAGTTGGGAAGTACCAGACTCCGAAAGTCCTTTCTAGGCCAGTCGCGACACTGCTTCCTCGATGTTAATCGATGTTTGATATGCTCATTACTTATATGGGTGACCGTCCTCTACGTTCGGATGATGAGTAACCCGTAGATGGTTCGCATTTCACTTAAAGTTGTAGGTTCCCAATTTCACGGGACCTTTGCCGTTATGAAGGAGGATAAACAGCCACAAACATTATTATTAGTTCTTACAGACCTCCACCCATACTTTCACTGGTCATCAATATAAAACTTATCGATTCGTAACATGCAAAATTTTTCACAGGATTCGAATTTACTGACTTCTATTATCACATTAAAAACTATGGAAAAACCAAAGGTGTCTATTTACTTTTGTCAAATTTGTTATCTATAATAATAAAAGGACGTGCGCGCGCCCGTGTGTGTGTGTGTGTGTGTGTGTGTGTGTGTGTGTGTGTGTGTGTTCCAGCCATAGGTCGAACGTGATATTTTCGTTAGCTTTAACGAAAATATCACAACTTAACCTAACCAATCGTCAAGGGCGTACAATTAACCTAACAGGGCATTCAATTAACCTACCCGGGCATTCAATTAATTTAATCGGGCATTCAGTTGACCTAACCGGGCATTTAATTAACTTAATCAGGCATTCAGTTGAACTAACCGGGCATTTAATTAACCTAATCAGGCATTCAGTTGAACTAACCGGGCATATATATATATATGCCTACCTTAATGTTTTAATTCAGAAATTACAATAGGTGTTCAAATTGACGTCCACCTTCTTCTAAACACTTTGTAACCCGGTTGACGCAAGACGTTTGCACATTCCTGAGGATGGTAATATTCGTTCTCATGGCTTCAAATTCTGCTGTTATGGTATCCTTTAGCGCCTGTATTGTTCTTGGCCTGTTAACGTACACAACTGATTTAAGGTGTCCCCATAAGAAGTAATCCAAAGGAGTCAGGTCCGGAGATCTGGGCGGCCATTCAATTGGCCCACGTCGACCAATCCATTTCCCTTGAAATGTTTCTTGCAAAAATTCGCGAACGACCCTTGCGAAATGCGGCGGAGCCCCATCGTGCTGAAACCACATAGCTCTCCGATGCCGTAATGGTAGTTCATACAATCGAGGCGTAAGGAAATTTGCTAACAAATGAAGGTATGATTCACCAGTTTGTCGGGGAAAAAGTATGGGCCAATTATCGTATCTCCCCACATAGCAGCCCATACCATAACTCTTGGGTTGTACTGCGAGCGTCCGTCCTCAATCAATGTGGATTTTCTTTAGCCCAATATCGTGCATTATGTCTGTTGACTGAACCGTTTAGGTAAAAAATTGCTTCGTCACTGAACAGTGAACATGATACGCTTTTCCAACTGCCTATGTTGCATAAACCACTGACAATACTCCCTACGACGATCTACCAATCTGAAAAAATAAAAATAATTATAGACAAAAATTTAGTCTAAGTGAACATAAACCTCCTATGGGGCCAGACTTTTGACCCACCCTGTATGTATATATATATATTTATATATATATATATATATATATATATATATATTAGTGATGTAGCGGATGTCATTTTTTTCACATCCGCGGATGCGGATGCGGATGAGGATGTTTGATTTCAACATCCGCGGATGCGGATGCGGATGCGGATGTCTACATTTTCGTTATTTTTTAGGATATATTCGAGATTGTTGTGTTTAACGTATATAATAAGTTATTATATAGAGAGAGCTGTAGCTATAATGTAGTATAATTGATTAATTGTACAATAATTGCTGTACTTTTCTCTGAACATATAAAATAATATCAAGCATCTAACTAATATAGAAATCAATTAGTGAATTCGTCTGCAAATAAATTCGTTATATTTTGTGAGTTTCAGCCACAATTAGAAACCATAATTGTGTTACCAGGATGCGGGACGTGAACCCAACTCAAATGCATCCCCACCGACCTCTTTCCCCAACCTCCACCCTTATAGAAAGAGATCTTTAATTAGCTTGATAACTATTTATATTAAGTTTAAAGTTTTATTAGGCATATTTATAAATGAGTAATTAAAATAAAGTAAACTAAGATGTTCATCGTTTAATGTTCAAACTTAATTATAGGAAGGTTATGCTTAAGGAACATTAATTTTTCTGCCTTTTCTGCTGCCAGTCTGTTTCTCTTTTCATCATATATTAATCCAGCACTGCTAAATAATCTCTCGCTTGGTACGTTTTGTTGGAGGACAGGCTAAATGTTTCCTTGCAAGTTTACTCAAGTATGGATAGATATTCTGCGTATTTTTCCACCAACTAATAGGATTGTCACATGCAGCCAGGCGTTTTTCTTGGTGATAGCTCTCGATCATTTTTACTACATCTTTTGACATCGCGTAGGTCTCGTCATTGCTGCTTGACTCAAGAAACTGAGCGACAGATTCTGTGATAGATTTGCTTGTTGAAGGTGTTGGTTCTGTCACTGAAACTTTTATTCTTTTGGTGGGTGGCGAAGCGACAGATTCAAGAGATTGAAGCTCTTCAACTGCTTTGCCAAGTGATGATTTAACTCGTTCTAATGTACTAGGTGAAAATAACTTAGCTTTGTAACGTGGATCTAAGTAGGTTGCAAGAGAGTAACTTCATACAAGAACAGCCTCTCGTCTTGTCGCTTGCATCACTTTTGCGCACAATGAACTAGTTCTATTAATATAGTAGAATTTGATAATTTCCGCTTATTAATGACATTTTGTCTCAACGGTCCACATCCGCACGACATCCGCAGTCCAAAGTGCGGATGCGGGTGCGGATGCGGATGCGAGAAAATGTGCGGATGTTCCGCGGATGCGGATGCGGATGTGACCTACATCACTAATATATATATATATATATATATATATGGGATGAATTTCACAATTAAACACCTGAAATGAATAAATGCTGCAAACCCACAAGGAAAAAGAAAAACGATTCCAAGGCCTTTCGTGTATTCAGAGCTACACCTCGTCAGGGAATTCCCTGACGAGGTGTAGCTCTGAATACACGAAAGGCCTTGGAATCGTTTTCTTTTTCCTTGTGGATTTGCAGTGTATATATATACAGTATATATAACCTTTAACCTTTGGTTATATAACCTTTAACCTTTGGTTAGCTTCCGCCCGAATTGTTCATTCTGACGAAGGTCAAGCTTTTCACTCCACCTTAGACCTACAGTTTAACGTGGAATCCGAACACACGTCCCATCAGCAGCCCAGCGTCTTAACCACTAGGCCACCTAGGGTACCCATTTATCTACCAACCACTTTCTTTATTGTGTGGAAGGATGAACAACTGGGTTTTGCTGCGCGCCGGCTGCCGTCGGGTCTCGAACCCGGGGCCGATGGATTCGTAGTCAGCGACGCTAACCACTACACCACCACATATATAGCGTTCAACATCCACCCGGGCAACGCCGGGTCGCTCCGCTAGTGTATATATATATATATATATATATATATATATATATATATATATATATATACCATATGTCCCACAAAAAAGTACACCCAACTTTAGATTGTACTAACTCCTCCAAAAATTGAGATATTTTGGATCTGTTTGTTTGATTTAATATAGCAAATTATTCTTTGTTAACGTTCAAATTTATTCGTATTTAAACGATTTAGTGTTTAAGCATCTGCTTTTAACTGAAGGGTACAACAAAATGGATTGCGCAAAATTGGTCAATGAAAAAATAATGTGTGCGCTATCGATGTAATGAAAAGACAAATACATAATAATAGATACTTTAACATAATTTTAATAAGATACAAAGCAGATTTTTCTTTATTCCTTATTGCAAAAGTTATGCTTAGTTTCGTTTTCTTTCAACATGACCGCCATTCCTATCGATACAAATCTGGAGTCGAGCTCTCATCTTCCCCATCATTCTTTTGATAAGATCTGGATTGTCTTTTAACAAGTTCATTTCAGCTGTGATGCGAGTCCTCAAATCATCTAAATTGATAGGTTGTGATGCAAATACTCTATTTTTCAAATGACCCCATAAAAAGTAATCACACGGGGTCAAGTCAGGGCTTCTGGGAGCCATTCAATGTCATGGCCTGTAGCAATTACTCTTTGTGGAAGACTTCCTGCAAGCGTTCCTTCACAATAACTCTCCTGTGAGCAGGAGCTCCGTCTTGCACCCACCAAATACGATTAAATCGGTTTCCATAAGTAATACGTATTTGTGGAAGGATTTCTCGGTCTATCATTTCTAGGTAAGCTTCACCATTTAGATTACCATCGTAAAAGACCGGGCCAATTACCGCTCCATTACCGCACAGTCCTACCCAGAGAGACAGTTTTGTCTAGAGTTATTCTTCGTAGATATGATTGTCAGGTGGACGATTTTTGGTGCATACTGACGGCAGATTTGTCTGTTCACTAGACCATTCATAAAAAAGGCCGCCTCATTTCCAACCACTAATTGTTCGTGAATCTTTCTGGTTTTTCAAGAAACCACTGGGCAAATCTTAGGCGGCGAGGTAGATCTCCTTCAATGAGTTGATGTCGAATTTCCATTCTGTATGGTACAAATTCAAATCCTCACGAACTATTCGATGAAATGACATGCGTGAGAGTTTTGTACCATTTCGCCTGGTGGACACTTTTGGATGTCTCTCTAATAAATGCCGAACATGCTGAATGTTCTCGTCTGTTCTTGCCGTCTTCGGATAGCCTGAACGTCCTTTGTTCAAATTGAGGACCGTTCCTTCTTCTTTGTATTTCCGAACATTCTTCAAAATTGTATGTTTAGTTGGAGAAGCTCTATCGGGAAATTGCAGTTCGAAGGTATTCTGAACTTGTTTTAAGCTTTTAGTTTGCAGATAAGTTGTGACCATGAGAACGCGCTGCCTTCGTGTAAACTGCTTGATAAGGGTTTCAAAGTTATTTATAAATTTAGTAATTCAGATTCTTCATTTATATGTATGACTCGTATCTTAGATACAAAAGTTCGAATTATTTAAAAAAAATATTTGCAATATCCTTCGACGTAAAAAGTAGCACATTGGTTAAAGCAAGAGGAGCTATCTGGCTGGGAGAAATGATCATTCCGCGCAACCCATTTTGCTGTACCCTTCAGTTAAAAGCAGATGCTTAAACACTAAATCGTTTAACATGAATAAATTTGAATGTTAACAAAGAATAATTTGCTGTATTAAATCAAACAAACAGATCCAAAATATCTCAATTTTGGAGGAGTTAGTACAATCTAAAGTTGGGTGTACTTTTTTTGTGGGACATATGGTATATATATAGTTTGCTTGTACCCTCTGATGAATGGACGTGCTCTCTTCTTTCTCTCTCTATTTAATACCCAAATTAGAAGGGAATAAACTACGGCGGTTTTTTCTGTTTACACCCGAAGGTGTATAAAGTATCAGTGAATCCGTGCATATAAATTATAAAGTGAAATTCATTAAAACTAAGAAAGTGCAATACAGTTTACCTAATTTATCACCATTTTAACGTATATATTCAAAACGAAATATGGTTGCATTCAAGAAAGTTGAAACAAGGCAGAAAAAAGGTCATAAAACGCAAAGGTCAGAAAAACCCTCGAAAAACCCTCGACCATCGAAAGGAAAAAAAAAAGGAAAAAACATTAAAAAAAACAAATAAATAAAGAACGAATTTGTGTGGATATTTCTTTTTATGCTAATCAAGGAATAGCAATGGCTATGGGTCCAAATTCTCACTTAATCTGTAATTTGTGTAATCTGAACAACGGAAAACTCGTCGATTAGATGTGATTTTCTGTCAACGACTTCATGACTTTATCTGCATGAATTGGAATGATAGGGAAATAACTCTTGTCTCGAACGCGAAACCGTCGTGGGGATCAAATTTCTATGTGGTGCATGTACACAGACGGTAAATTCATTCGCGGTCTTTAAAGAAATGGAGATAGCAGACTCGAAAGTTACAAAAAGAATGAAATAATGGGGACACAAGGGTCCGGAATTGTCCCAACGAAAAATCGGGTGGAAGAGAGAGAGGACGAAATAACTAATAAGAGCATAAGAACGAACAACAATTTAATAACGAATAACAATATAAACAATATAATACGGAAGGAAGACATAGATGAAAGAAAAGAAATTAGTAAAAGTTGCGAAGTAGTCAAACTGTCCAACGAGCGAAATGATAAAAAGATAACTAAATACATAGAAAATAAACAGCCAAAGAAACATAATGATAATACCAAAATTAAGAACTTTGAAAATAATAAGAAAACAAGAAGTAGAAGCGTAGAAAATATCGTATGTAAATACTACGCGAAAGGGAACTGCAGATATCGGGATGGGCAATGCATATATACCAGTGATGTAGTCGAGACCACCAAGTCCGAGACTGAGACCGAGACCGAGACCTGATCCTGTGAGACCAAGATCGAGACCGAGATCAAAGGTTCGAGATCGAGATTTACCTTCCGAGATCGAGACCCTTAAAATTCGAGACCGAGATCGAGATCGAGACCAAGCTCATGCCCTTTCAATTTGTTTTACACTACTATGGAAATTAGACTAGGTTAAGTATATTAATAAACTAATAACTACTTTCTCAGATGTAGTGTGTTGAATGCAAAAAGTTTAGCCTATAATTAACAAAAATATATACAGTATATACGTACTTTTTATTTTTACTTCTTTTATATTCTTGCAGAAGTTTAATGAACGTACCCACTACCCAGTTTGACTTGTGCATTTATTTAAAGCATGATAGGTGCTCATTACACTTAAGGAACATCAGCATGCTCAGAAGATTTGCTGAAGTTCGACTTCTGTGGGGCCTCATTATTATGCCTCCATGGCTAAATACACGCTCAATTGGAGCACTAGAGGCAGGCAGGCACTGTTAAAACAGTCATGGCAATATTGGCCAGTGATGGGAATTTATCCCTTTTCTGGTGCCAAACTTATTGGAGAGTAGTTGTCTAAAATATGAGATTCGTCGATCTTTAAGAGGTACCGCCGCAACTGTTCCTGCGGTTCAAATCTTCCCAGTTTCAACGTTCTTTGCTTGGACCGTTATTCTATGCTTTATTGAATTTATCGGTACTGTTTTCTTTATGCTGTATTTCTTGCATTATTTTTGTGTGAAGCATTTTATTTTTTGAAATACATATTGGATGGGAGGATAATCGTTTTTATCACGCCACAGAGGTTGACACGTCGTTTGGCAACGCAAAGTGGCCTTATAATATATACTGTACTTATATATAAATATATATATAATTCTGTATTTAGTGTTTCCATTTCAATAAAATTAATCTGACGGGGCGGGGGGGGGGGGATCAAATTTTTTTGTAGCGCTAACCTAAAAAAATCCAGGACACCCCCCCCCCCCCACCCCCCCACCGCAAGAAAAACGTGGCAACTCAAAACAGGGTGACTGATTAGTGAATACCTAGAGTCCCTTACTTTTACAAACTTTCATAAACATTTGAATTGTGTCTGTTCAACCAAGCCACCATCATGAGCATGCCAATAACATGTATTTTTCATTACGGTCTCGAGAGGTCTCGAAAGGTCTCGGGGAGAAAACCGAGACTGCGTCTGTCGAGACCGAGATCGAGACCGAGATCTAAATAGCGGAGGACCGAGTCGAGATCGAGATCTGCAAATTGGGTCTCGAGATCGGTCTCGAGACCGAGACCGATCTCGAGACCTAATCACTGATATATACAAGCCCACATTATGCAACATGCATTACACAAGTGGATACTGCAAATTTGATAAGAAATGCAAGTTCCACCATCTTACGGTCTGCAATACCTATGCAAGATATGGGAGGTGCAAATACGGAAAAAAATGCCGTTAACCACCCTCAAAGGTACGAAACGAGTAAACAGGAAAAACGAACATAAAAGAAGGGTGCCAATTTTTTAGACACAGCCAAAACAATCCAGCTGCTAAATACTATCCAGCAATACAAAACCAGCTGACAAATATAGGAATCCGAGAGCCGGACAGAAGGCACGCACAAAGGCACTTCATGCGTTATCGGGACAACAGGTACCGACAAAGATAAAAAGAGGTAAATTCTCGGAGGACCACAAGACAACGAAACCGGTACCACCATTGGAAAACAAATCAGAACCACCTGTATGCGAAAATGAAAGCGAAAAAATAAAAATAGTCTAGCCAACATTCAGGGCCTTAAATCAAATCATTCCACGAACAAAGTTTTATACCTGAAAGGACTCATGCAAGAAGCCGAAGCAGACTTTGCATGCCTCACGGAAACTTATCTAAAGGACTGTCAGGCGAACTGTGAAAATTGTGAGTCCTGTATTGACAAAAAAGAAATACAAATTGACAAATATAACATCCTCCGAGCCGACAGAACAGTGAGACGTAAAGGAGGATGTGCTATTTACACACGCGAAAGGCATATGGCAGAAATGGCTATAAGTACCTGAAACAGCTACGTAGAATGTGTAGCAGCAAAAGCTGAAAAATTAAATATGGTACTAATTGTAATGTACAGACCCCAAACACGCCAACCTCAAAATTTTCAGATGCCATTACAGAGGTAGGAAACTGGGTAAAAGATCTACACTCTCCAACCCCAAATATTTTTCTCTGTGGTGATTTTAATTTCCCACTCATGAAATATAAAAGGACAGGAAAAAATATATGTATACCCAGGACAAGGGGGCACACGAGAAGACCAGGAGCAGGTAAAAATGCTACGAGCCCTAGCTGATGGATTTATGTTAACGCAAGAAATAACAGAAAACAGAAGAAAAAACAACTGCCAAGATTTGGTATTCACAAACAACAGTAATCTAATTGATAATGTAGAAATATCCCCACCTATGATATCGGACCACAACATCATTGAAAAAAACTAATAAATGCAACAGGAAAGGAAAGAACACGCACAACAGAAAGAAGCAAATTTGAAATTTTTAATTTTGATTCTAAAGCTGTAAACTGGGAAGATGTTACATCTAGCATGGAAGTAATAGACTGGAAAACCATTTTCGAGGCCAAGACAACGGACGAGATGCTAATGACGTTAGAGGAGAAGACGTTAGAAATTGTGGAAAAACATGTTCCAAAATACAACAAAGAGGAAAGAGAAGCAGGTTCGAGAGACAAAAGAGGACATTGTTTCGAAAGAGAGAAAGAGTGACTACAAAATTAAGTAACTGTAAAGATAACATCAGAAAAATATTAAATGATAAACTGCAAAGTATCGATGACGTTATACAGGAACTAATCGAGAAGCATACAGAAAAAGAAGAAGACAACGCTATAGAAGCGATAAAGGCTAACTCAAAGTACTTCTATAATTTCGCAAAAAGAAAGTCGAAAAACCATGCGACTGTTGGACCTTCAAAAAACAAGAACAGTGCTTTATCTGATGATCTTACAGAAGTATCTGAAATATTAAGAGCTCAGTACGAATCATCTTTCAGTATCCCAAAAACTGACAAATTGATATGCAATAGAAACGCATTCTTTGAAGAAGAACCACAAGGGGAAAGTATAACACATTTCGACTTTACGACGGATGATATTACACAAGCCATAGTGAAACTAAAAACACACTCAGGCAAGACCGGATAAATGGAATGCCACACTGATCAAAAACTGCAAGAATGCAATGGCTGAGCCCCTATACTGGATATGGAGACGATCACTAGACACGGGAGAAATACCGGACATCCTGAAGAGCGCGAACATAGTCCCAATATATAAAGGAGAAGATCGATCCGAGGCCAAAAACTATAGGCCAGTGTTCCTTACATCTCATCTCACTAAAATATTTGAAAGACTAGTTCGACAGAAAATCTATGACTTTTTGGAAACTCAAAAAAAATTCAATGATAACCAACATGGGTTTCGATCAGGCAGATCATGCCTATCATAACTAATGGAACACTACAACATTATTGATGCACTTGAAAGTAATGAAAACCATGTCAACCATGATGTACTATACACAGACTTTGCTAAAGCGTTCGACAAGTGTGACCATGGAAACCAGTGGCGGCTCGTGACTAAAAATTCTAGGGGTGCTGTCTCTAAGAATGGGTTGAAATAATTACTGAAATAAAAGGATGAGCATTGAGCAATGAATAAAAGTTTCAAAAGTTATTGAAAAAGTTATTCAGTGAGCTCATCCTTATATTGTTCTTGATTATTTCAACTGTAAATAAAAAATTTAGGGGTGCTGCAGTTCCGCAGTGCCTACCGACGAGCCGCCACTGATGGAAACATAATACATAAACTGAAATATATGGGAATAACAGGAAAAGTAGAGAAATGGATATATAATTTCCTTAATGAGCGGAGGCAAGTCGGTACAGTACAAGGAGTACTTTCATCAGAATCAGAGGTCCTCAGTTCAATACCACAAGGAACAGTATTAGCTCCACTACTCTTCATAATCATGCTAACTGACATAGATGAGGACGTTGCCAGAGACAGCACAGTAACATCCTTTGCGGATGACACAAAGATCAGTAGAAAAATAAAAACCCAGAAGATATAAGATCTCTACAAACTGACATGAACAGAATCTACAAGTGGACGCAAGACAACAATATGAAGTTTAACACCGAGAAATTTCAGCTGTTACGGTACGGAAAAAGAGAAGACCTAAAATCCATGGAATATTATACCCCAAATGGACAGGAAATTCAGAGAAATTCCAGAGCAAAAGATTTAGGGGTTGTAATGACAGATGATGCGAAATTTGAAACACAAAATAAGATAGCAGTAAGCAGAGCAAAGAGAATAACGGGACAGATATTGAGAACCTTTAAACGAAGGGATAGGAATGTAATGATTCCTCTACTGAAAACCCTGATCATACCCAAATTGGAATACTGCTCGGTCCTAACATCCCCATATAAAAAAGAAGACATTAGACAGCTAGAAGGGATCCAGAGAAGCTTCACAGCAAGATCAACGGGTGCAAAGAACTAAATTACTGGTAAAGGTTACGCGAACTAGACCTATATTCACTGGAAAGGAGAAGACACACACACTCCATTATTTACACTTGGAAAATAATGGAGAAACTAGTCCCTAATCTTACTCTAAACCCTATAACTCCCCAAACAAAAGTGGAAAGTAGAAACGGTAGATTGTGTCGTATTCCCAAATTGAAGGCGAGACAGGGAACATCCTTAACCCTGAAAGAAAATAGTTTTGTTGTGAGAGGACCAAAACTTTAATCAGCTGCCAAAGACCTAAGAAACACGAAGGGAGTTGCAGTGGACATCTTCAAAAGAAGACTAGACGCCTGGCTCAGAACAATCCCCGATGAGCCTGGCGTACCTGGCTATGTGAGGTGGAGAGCACAAGAAACCAACTCACTACTTCACCAGGTCAACTCGAGAGGAGGGGCGACAAGCTTGACCTTCGCGAAATGATGAATCATCACGCGGAACCTTTGTAAGGTTGCTAGGTAAGGTGTATATATATATATACATATATATATATAGTGTATATATATATATATATATATATATATATATATATATATATATATATATATATATATATATATATATATATATATATATATCGGGTCGGCAAAAAAAGGGAAACCTCGAACTTCGGCTGTAAAATCCAAAGTTATGGTCAGATTTCAATATTTTTTTTTCACACCCGACAACTAAGTAAATTTCCTATAGGGTGAGCGGATTTCAAAGAAAACTAATGAAAATTACGGATTTATTGAACATTTCTTTATGCCACTGGAAATTCTTCATTTACACTACTACTGCATTGTATGTGCAGCTAAAAAGTTACAAAGTACTCACATATGGTGCTACCTTGATGTTAAAAAAACTTCTCGATATGTTTACCACGAACTTCTACAACCTTTTTCACTCTAGGACGAAACTCATCTATGGCTTTATTGATTTGTTCTTGTGGTAGCTCATCCAATTTTTCCAAAGAAGCTGTCGTAAATGAGCGACATTTCTTACTTTGACCCGATAAATTCTCTGTGACAAATTTTCTCAAAGGCCGTAATCGACAGGATTTAAATCAGGACTGTTTGGTGACCAAATTTAATACCGCTACCTGGTATTCTTTTCATATCTCCTGTTTTATCGATTTTCTTGAGAAGTTTGTCCAAACCTCCTGCAGTTGGCTTACGTTCATTAAAATCACTTTAATTATCAGCTTGAACCTATGATTAGCAAGATTTTTCTGGAATATTCGCCATAAATCCAATTTCTCATCTAAAATGCTAAAAGATGGCATACAAACCAGAAAATTACCTATTACTAACATACTAAAATTTCATAGTTCTATGTACCGTATTTGCCGAGATATGAAGGATTTAAAAGGTCTTCCTTTTTGTGCAGACCCGATATATATATATATATATATATATATATATATATATATACATTATAACTGCAAACACGCAGTATAATTAACGTAAAGAACGACGCTTTGTATAGGAGAATTATCCGCGCAAGATGAGAGCGAAAGAACGAAACAAATGAAAAAATGAGGTAACCACCCGGGAATCGAACCCGGGATCTTCCGATTGCCGGTCAGATATGATAACCATTACACCACGGGCCTCACTCAAACAAATGTCGTAATTCCTCTACATACGCGCAGAAACCAATGCCCAAAGGGGCACCTCTCGCATCTTGCGCGGATAATTCTCCTATACAAAGCGTCGTTCTTTACGTTAATTATACTGCGTGTTTGCAGTTATAATGTATATAATGTTACGGCATGCGGGAGGTGCCCCTTTGGGCATTGGTTTCTGCGCGTATGTAGAGGAATTACGACATTTGTTTGAGTGAGGCCCGTGGTGTAATGGTTATCATATCTGACCGGCAATCGGAAGATCCCGGGTTCGATTCCCGGGTGGTTACCTCATTTTTTCATTTGTTTCGTTCTTTCGCTCTCATCTTGCGCGGATAATTCTCCTATACAAAGCGTCGTTCTTTACGTTATATATATATATCATTGCTGTGCTCGTTACTTTATAAATGTAATGCCGTTACCGTTACTACAGTCTAAATGTAACGCCGTTATCGTTACAGTTACCATTTTTAAAAAGTAACGAGTAACGGCACGTTACTCGTTACCGTTACTTTTAATGAAATGTAAATATGTTATATATATGCATAGGTATACTATAATTTATATATACATAAAATATTATATGATATAAACTAGATAAACATTCGCTTGTGCGAGTATGTGTTGGTTTGTATCCACTGGTTATTATAGGGTGCTCCAAAAGAAAACTATGATTTTGAATATTTGCTCCCCAGTTATTTTCTCATGCTATCATGCTTCTAAATACTTTTGGGAATTTTTAGCTCGATCCTAAAATATTAAGCCTTGCCACCAGCCTCATGTAAAATTTGAGGTTTTGTGATTTTTCGAATTATGCAATTAGGTCTGATTTGTAGGTATTATTACTTAAGATTAAGTTACATAAACCTCAAAAATAATTAGGGTTAATTAGAATTTATTTAAAAATCCAAAGCATTGATATAGAATAAGTATATGTGCAAAAAAAAAAACAAAGACGAGCTTAAAATTTGGTATTTCTTCTTATTTCTCGGGAAATTGATAAAAGATTGGCCTTTACCGAGGTTTATGCTCCCTCACTCCTGCGTAATTGTTTATAACTGTAGCCATCAGGTTTATTTTTGTTTTAGCAGGAGTGTGCCTCTTCCTTTTGGCAGTATAAACAGGCGTTTCGATCTTATTTTGATTTTACAGAATATGATTTAGTGTCCCTTTCTTGAAATCAGGAATTGTTTCCTCTGGCGCTCTACAACCTGAAGTATGTACTTCTTTGGGGCTTCGTCCTTGGTAATGTTACTTGAGTAATCTTGAATGAGCTTCACAGCTCTTTCTGCAAGATCATTTACTACTTTGACACTTCTAACATATTCAAATGCTTTTTATATTCAGAATCTAAGTTCCACTCACTTGGGTCCTCTATGCATCCATTCCATATCTATTCTCAAGAGTTTGTAAAAGAAACATGGAGTTTACTCCATCAGAGAATTAATTTCGTCGAAGAGTTTAATTTAGGGAAAGTGGGAACTCCCATTTTAAACTGTTTACTTTTTTCATCTTCAAATTTTTTTTAGCTATTTGGCGCTTTTCAGAGATCTCAATTTTATTTGAAAACAGTGAAAATGAAGCTAATCTTCTGTCATATACCGAAAATGTCTTTCAAAGGATTTATAGCTGCTGAGGCCACATCTGAATCAATTTTACAATAAGAATTAAATCGTGCACAATTTAGGTCATTTATTGCAGCATCAGCTGCATTGGTAGCTGATAACCAGGGTTTGTATATAAAAAGCGATGTGAATGTGCAAAAGCGTTCAAGATTTTTAATTTTTTTGGAATCGTACTTGTTTTAGACAACGTGATATTCTCCAAATCAACTCCCCCCCCCTGTTGCGATGGCAGCCATAAATAGAGTTCTTTGGCCAGAAGATAAATTTAAACGATCAGCCATTTCAGATATTTTTTACTTTGAATGGGTTTCGTGGAAGTTCTAGTGTGATAGTTTTCGAACGCTTTCTTTTTTTATTTTTTATCAGAATTTGAAATCACTTTTCATCATTATCACTATCATCTAGTTCTAAGATCTCATCAACCAATGTCTATCTTATCGTAAGTTCGCTAGTTGAAGCCTCTTGTAGCTCTCTTCTTCGCATGTCTGTTCCATTCTGGAAGTGAAATTCTCTCCCTATTCCTTTTAGCTTGAACCTTTTTTGAATACTTTTTATCTTCGGATCCCAAAAGAACTTTTCTACCCTCTTTCATTGCATTTATGAATCAATATCCTCTTTTTTTCTGTTCTGTCGTCCTCACGATCAGTTTGAACTCTGCGTTCAGCATCTTTATGGCAATAAAAAATAGGAGTCAAGGTCTCTAACAAAATTTTCTTCCTTTACTTGTTGGGAATTGGAACCTTTTTTTTTTGGAGTGTCCTATAATTCCGTAAAGGTCTAAAATCTTTTTCTTGACTTTATCTTTACTTTGTGTTTCGATTCCTGATTTTATCCACTGCTTTTCTGTATCTTCTAATACTTTTTCAGCAATTGTGCCGTTAAAATTTCTAAATTTCTCTTTCTTCATTGGTCCATCTTTAGGTAGAAAAAATAACGTAAAATGTCCCCCTTCGTTGGGATTCGAACATAAGAGAGTTTTTCGATAGGCTTTCTCTATTAGCCATATTAATAATCTTTTCTTAAGGAAATATTTGAATTATCCTTTGATTTTTTATTTGGATCATCATTATGATTACATTTCTGTCTGCCATTGAAAAGTAATTAATTATTGCTCTTCTTGACAAAAAATAAGTATTAAATTTTGTAATAATTACACTGGGAACAAATTTCAAATTTTTGTCTATTGAATTAGATTTGACAGTTACTTCTAGGTAATTTGGGTGCGCTGAGCACGAATTTTTACTCGGTTTTGCTCTATCAGGTCCTGATTTTGCTCAACACCCCTCCTCTTTCGTCGTATTCATAAAAGGTTTTTTTCTCAATACTCGCTGTCTTTTTGCAGTTACACTTATGCAACTAGGTTTTTATCTAGGTATTTACCTATTGTTATGGTATTGTTGTATTATGTATATTTTTATATGTAACACCCTAAAAATATTTTTAATTTTGTCATTTTTAACCCATTTTAATATTAGTAAATTAAGCTAAAAATATCATAGAATTCTAAAATTTTCTCGAACGTTCCTGTTCTCTGTAGAGTATTCTAGAGGGACAACTAAATATATAAAAGCGACTCGTTTCCAGAGTTAATCAGTCAATTCAATCAGTCAGTCAGTCAGTCAGTCAGTTGAGTTAGTTAATTAAGTTTGGGCATTAACATAATTTTGAATTGGCATATGATTTAGTGAGTAATTTTGTCATCGTGATTTAATATAGTTGATTTAATTAGACGTAATTTATATTGTACCTACTCATCCGTGTTTCTAGTTTAATTTCATAGATTGTAAGTACCTATTTCATAATAAGTACCTATTTAAACTAATTTTTGTGTTATATTTCAGATTTTCTTAAATTTATATGAATTAAGGGCTTTAAATACCTTTACAAATTGGCAGAACAATCAGCAATATGTCATCAAGCACTAGAAAGTTCAAATGCAAAAACAACCCTGATTCCTTCTGTTATATATGTGGAAATTTTACACTTCCACATCAACGAGCAAATATAACTGACTTCGTAAAAAGAGCTTACTTAGCTTATTTTGGCATAAAACTGGGGGACCAAGATAAATCGTGGGCTCCACATAAGCCTGCACTATATGCATTGAAAGACTGCGACATTGGACGAAGGGTTCGGATTCAAAAATACCTTTTGGAGTTCCGATGGTAAGTTTATGATTTCATAAAACTACGTAATTTACCTAAATGTAATTGTAACTTAGGTATATAAACAAAAATTTCTGTTATATATGTGGAAATTTTACACTTCCACATCAACGAGCAAATATAACTGACTTCGTAAAAAGAGCTTACTTAGCTTATTTTGGCATAAAACTGGGGGACCAAGATAAATCGTGGGCTCCACATAAAGCCTGCACTATATGCATTGAAAGACTGCGACATTGGACGAAGGGTTCGGATTCAAAAATACCTTTTGGAGTTCCGATGGTAAGTTTATGATTTCATAAAACTACGTAACTTACCTAAATGTAATTGTAACTTAGGTATATAAACAAAAATTTACAGAAAATGTTTATAAGAATCTCAAATATTGCATAAGGTTGAAACACATAGAAATGTTAAATGTTTGGGTGATAACTTTTGATAAAATTCATAAAAACAAGTCTCTCGTCGCTTTTGTTAAAGCTTTACAATTTTTTTTCCATATCAGGTGTGGCGAGAGCCTACTAACCACGAGACCGATTGCTACCTTTGCTTTGTCAAGACTTCGGGCTTCACTAAGAAAAATAAACATTGTATCGAGTACCCAAATTTCGACACCGCGATACGACCTGTGCTACATTCAAATGAGATCCCCATTCCAAAATTTAAGGGTCTGCCAACTCAAGAATTAGTTGAAGATGTTCCTGAAAATATTGTTATGCACTTTGAGGAGTCAGACACCGATTTTGACCCCAGCGTATTTGAAAGTCAAAACGATCCGCAAAAGTTTAACCAGGCCGAGTTGAATGATCTTGTAAGGGATCTAAATTTGCCAAAAAGGCTGCGGAAATTTTAGCTTCAAGACTTAAAGAGAAAAACTTGCTTACTTCAAACACATACATTTCATTTTACAGAAAAGAGAAGAACTTGTTAAATATTTTAGAACAGAGGATAGTTTAGTATATTGCTGCGACATAGTTGGTTTGTTAAAGAAGATGGGGTTGAGTCTTACGATGCAAATGATTGGCGCTTGTTTTTAGACAGTTCGAAAAGAAGTCTTAAGTGTGTGTTGTTGCATAATGGCAATCTATACGGCTCGATACCGATTGGGCACTCAACAAAATTAAAAGAAAAGTATGAACATATAGAAAAGGTTTTAAATCTTATCAAATATAGGGAGCACGAGTGGATCATATGTGTTGACTTAAAAATGGTTAATTTTCTGCTAGGACAACAAGGAGGGTATACTAAATATCCCTGCTTCCTTTGCTTATGGGACAGCAGAGCCAAGGAAGAACATTATTTCAAACAAATCTGGCCAGCACGAACATCACTTACTGTCGGAGAAAAAAACGTAATTAATCCACCTTTAGTGAGCAGAGATAAAATCATATTTCCTCCTCTGCATATAAAACTAGGCCTCATTAAACAATATGTAAAAGCTTTAGATGCGAACGGCGAGTGTTTCAAATACATAACTTCAAAATTTCCAAGTTTAAGTTATGAAAAAATCAAGGCGGGAATTTTCGACGGTCCACAAATAAGAACAATGATTAAAGACAGCAATTTTCCTAATGTCATGAATGAACGCGAAAAAATGGCTGGTTCTCATTCGTGGACTTGATAGAAAACTTTTTAGGCAATTATAGGGCAGATAATTACGAAGAAATCGTAAAAAAACTTTTAAGGGACTACAAAGAGTTAGGTTGCAATATGAGCATAAAAATGCATTTTTTGAATAGCCATCTTGACCAATTTCCAAGTAATTTAGGTGATGTAAGTGACGAACAAGGGGAGAGATTCCACCAAGATATCAAAATTATGGAGGAACGGTACCAAGGCCGCTGGGATTCCCACATGATGGCTGATTACTGCTGGTGCTTGAAAAGAGACCTGCCATCAACAAGCAAATACGCTAGAAAGTCTTACAAAAGAAAATTTTTGCCACAGTGAAAGCTTCATATCTGTTTGTTTTTTTATTTTAAGTCATTTCTATCGTTATAATGTAATTTTACTGTAGTTTGAACTGCTTGTATTCATGAAACTTGAAAAAAAAATTTAACACATGACTTCATTTTTTAGTCCTAATTTGAAAATCTGGAAAATGGCACATAGGCTGTCGATAAGAATCAGGACCTGATAGAGCCAAACCGAGTTGAAATTCGTATTCAGCGCACCCAAATTACCTAGAATCAAGTGTCAGATATCATTCAATAAAATACGTGTTGCCCAGTGTTATTTAAGTTTATTTAATAGATACGCTATTTATGATAGGTAAATCTGAAAAAAAAAAAAAATGTAAGTATTAAGTATAATAAATTAATTCAATAAAGCATATTTTTCAGCTGCCTGGTGGCAAGGCTTAGTATGTTTCAATGTAGCTAATATTTTTTTCTGGCATTAATATGATATAAAAGAATGAGAAGAAGCCCGGGGAGCAAACTTTTATGAGCTTTTTTCAACATCTTTTAATTTTCGGAGCACCCTACAGTGGTTAATGCATAGGCTATGAAGTCTGCGCATGCCTTCATTGCGTTGTTATGACTTATAAGGCATAATATTTTCAAAAAAAATGAAACAAAATTACTGCAAGATTTATTACTAGGAATTGCAGCATAACAGAGGATTTAGCATACTAGTGATACTAATTTACTAATGCTAGAATATACCAGGAAAGTTTAGTTTTACAAAACAATAATACGAAATACTAAAGAAATGAATCAAATGAGTTATTGTCTTGGCAATGATAATTGAAATTTATTAGCTAAATATTATAATATACAAACTTAAGAACTATTATTCAAAAGATCTTTATTGGCCTTTAAGGAAACAAGCTTCTCAAAAGTTGCATCTAAGAACGAACCTCGTTTCGGACACAGTATATCCTTCCCTACTGAAAAAATCCACTCAACAGCGGCACTAGATGGTATAGGAGTGTTAAGTTTAATAAACATATTTTTAAAGTTAATGGATGGGAAGGATGCAGAGCTAACGTGCCGTGAAGGCCCAGATGAGAGGAATGACGAAACCTCTGTCGAACTTAGGTCCCTCCCTGCTCCAGGGTTCTTCGCCTTTTTACTTTGACAGTGCTGTCAGTGTAGGGAAAGAGGGTGGATAGGGGTAGGCTGCCAGCATGCCAACGGCCATCATGCACACCTCGCTCATAGTGAAAGGACAAATTTTTAACGGTTAATGAATAATGAGTGAGGATCAAAAGAAACTAATTGCGCGCTACGATAAAAAAAGTAACGAGTAACGACTAACGAATGTATTTCCCTAAAAAAGTAACATCGTTACTGAAAGAGTTACTTGATTTGAAATGTAACGCCGTTACCACTACCGTTACTAAAAAAATACCGCGTTACGTAACGGCCGTTACTTGTAACGCGTTACTGCCCAGCTCTGATATATATATATATATATATATATATATATAAGAATGAGAAGAAGCCCGGGGAGCAAAGTTTTATGAGCTTTTTTCAACATCTTTTAATTTTCGGAGCACCCCTACAGTGGTTAATGCATAGGCTATGAAGTCTGTGCATGCCTTCATTGCGTTGTTATGACTTATAAGGCGTAATATTTTCAAAAAAAGTGAAACAAAATTACTGCAAGATATATATATATATATATATATATATATATAATTACTCGATTTCCTACGAGTATTTTTCGCGATTAACATTTCTTTACTGCCCCTGACGCGGACTCCTTAAAAACTAACGAGATAACTCGGTTATAAAAGAATGAAACAATCCAAGCATTTCTTTAGAAAGAAGAGGAATTTGAGAAAAAACTCTACTTTGATTTTTTTCGAGTTTTTCCTACTTTAGTATTCTCGGAATGATTCAAAAGTTTTCCCTTAGCTCCCTTTGAAATTATAGAAAACGGGATATGCCTGAAAGGAGGAACTGCAGAAGTTCGAATGGATAATTTAATACGTCGGAGTTTCATAAAAAATTAATAAACTTTACTGCAAAAACATAATAATAATAATAATAATAATAATAATAAAGACCCTTTTTATCATAAACATATTTTATTTGTGATCAACTGAGGGGAATATTTTCAACACGTATGGAGGCGATATGTTGCATTTTTAACATCACGCCTCTCGGGTTAAATTAGGCTGGGATAGAATAATAATTCGTAGGTTAAGTCAGTTTGGTTTAGATTAGGTTAAAACGAAAACAAAATTTCTCCTCATTTCTTTTGTCCAGAATTTGGTTACAGTGGTTGTTGAAGTAAAAGTTTGTTTTTTTGGTATAAATAAATTTTGCTGCAACCTCAGATATAATAATTTTCATTCAATTAAAAACAATGAGTGATGTATTATACTGCTTTAAAACGAATTTTATTGTATCTAAATGATACCAGTCTGTATTCTAATACATGATCACTACTATAATGGGTGCTGGCAAGTATCCGATTCAAGAGATTTCACACGCTAATCTGTATCCTGAATTTCTTGAATCGAACCACTAATAATAATTGGTGTAGGTATGTGATTGATACCTTCGCCATCGTTGGCAATAGTATTGATAGTAATCATCTTTCATTACAATTAAACAATATTTCAAATCTCAGTAAACTCACTCAAGAAGTTGAAAACAATAACAGCTTGCCGCTTTTTGATGTTGATATTCATAGAAACTTATCCAACCAACTAGATTTTTCTGTATGCAGAAAAAAGACATTCTAATATAAAATACAATATACTTGTATTCGTTTTATTCTAATTTTACAAAGAGAGGCGTCCTGTATGGCCTGTTTTTGAGACATTATAGGATCTGCAGTGATAAGTACTGATAGGAGGAACCCGATCTTACAAAAACTTCTTTTATCAGTTTGACCTTCAACAAAGATTTAATCTCCAGTGCACACAAATCAGCGAGTAAATCATTTTTACCAGACGCAGGACAACGTGGACAACAACAACAGGAATTACTTAAAATTGCCTCTGCCCTTGGGCATAGAAACAACAAAGATAATTCCAAATGATATTAAGAAAGTAAAAACACTATTATGAATTTAATCAAAGCGGACCTTGTCAAAAATAAAATAGAACAAGCATAGTAAATAAAGCAAAGGTAATGTAACTTAATTAAGATTATTTCGAGACGACAGAAGGGCAAAGCGAAATATCTGTTAGATTTTACTTTGTTGTCATTGGTTTGATGGGGTTGTTTAACTTCCTTCGCAACATCTAAGGACATAGGACGGAGAAGAATTCTAGTTTTTCGTGGGTTCCGAACCACCGGTCGCTGTATTATCTGGATGCGGAGACGGTCCCCCATCCAACAGTTCTCCAGATCCAATGTCGTTTAAATTCGCTGATCGATGGGAAGCGGAGTTTCGACATTGGCGATGACGTAGCCCTGTCGTTGTTGTTGGCGTAAATTTTACAAAGAAAAATGTATGAACTTTTTCTTTTTTTTTTCTTTTGCATTTTCTGAAAGATTAAACAGAATTTACTTGTTAATCACTTTTCATTGTAAAAGTGCAACTATTAGGTAAAAACGAGTTAGGTAAAATGCATAAATGACTTCTCACGATATAAGGTGTAGGTTGATTCGTTTAACGGCCTTCGTCTGATGATGTCACTGAGACAGAATGTAAGGAAAATATAGTCCCTGACCATTATTAGTATTATTATTTCCGCTTTTGTTCGTAGAAATCAAATTATAAACTTTGAGAATATATATACAAGGGCGGATCTAGGCATTTCAGTAAGTGGAGGGGGGGGGGCGGTAGTCTAAAGAAAAAAAGGCACCCCCCTAAAATAAAAAGGGCACAGTACTAAACATTTTTCTTAAAACAAACCGCCAATGAGCGAGTATAAAATCAATTATATTGTTTTATTAGATGAGTCTCATTCAAATATGATACAAAATAAAAATCTAATTTGGGTACAACAGTTATCACAGAAAAATTTTCAAACCATTACAAATGTCTTGCCAATTAAAAGAACTATCAGAATAAAATGAAAATAAAAATAGTAATATGGCTGCACCAGTACTAAGGACACCTATCAAAACCAGTACAACTACAAATTTGGAAGTACACTGTCTACGAATAAAGACTCAAAATAGAATTTCAATAAAATAAAATAACTTTGATCTACTTACAAAAACAAAATTTGTTTTCAGAGGCATGCACATCATTCAAATAGGGCACTTGCAAGAAATTGAGGGGGGTGCAGACGTCGCCGACCCCCCCCCCTCTAGATCCCCCTTTGAATTATATATATATATATATATATATAAAATATGTCATAAGACAAAAATGTCAGGTAAAACGACCATAGTGGATAGTATACATAGTACTATTACTAATACTATTTTAGTATTAACATAGTATTAGTTAGGATCACCTAACTTAACCTATGACACTTTTACCGTTGAACCTATGGCCAGTAGTATGGTACATCAAAGGAGCGTGCAAATGCACAGCAACATTGCAAGGGGAGGGGGGTTCCGCCCCTAACCTGACCATGAATAAAACCTAGCCTTCACAGCAAACCTAAACCAACCTACTCAGCCAATTAACCTAACCTAGCTTAACCTGGAGTAATAGACAACGATACCCCGACTCATTTGGAAAATAAATAAAGACGGTCGACTCTACAAAAGTAGAAATTCAATATAGCCTGGCCTGTAGGGTAACTTAACCTAACCTACTCCAACCTGGAGTAATAGACAACGACGCCCCGTCTCAGTTGGAAAATAAATAAATGAAAATAGCCTTTTCCATCTTCTCCCTCCAACCGAACATAATCTAAGCTATGTATGCCTAATATATATATATATATATATATATATATATATATATATATATATATACCTTTCAAATGTTCCGTGCGATGATTCCTCATTTCACGAAGGTCAAGTTTGTTGTCCCTCCTCTCGAGTTGTTGGCCTGGTGAAGTAGAGAGTTGGTTTCTTGTACTCTCCACCTCACATAGCCAGGCACGCCCGACTCATCTAGGATTGTTCTGAGCCAGGCGTCTAATCTTCTTTTCAAGATGTCCACCGCAACACCACTTGTGTTCCTTAGTTCTTTGGACAGCTGGTTAAACAGTCTTGGTCCTCTCACAACAAAACTATTTTCCTTCAGTGTTGAGGATGTTCCCTGTCTTGCCTTTAATTTGGGAACACGACACACACTTCCTTTTCTACTTTCCACTGTTGTTTGGGGGATTATACAGTTCAGAGTAAGATTAGGGACTAGTTTCTCCATTATTTTTCAAGTGTAAATAATGGTGTATCTCTCTCTCTCTTCCAGTGACTATAGGTTTAATTCGCGTAACCTTTCCCAGTAATTTAGTTCTTTGCACCCATTGATCTTGGCTGTGAAGTTTCTCTGAATCCCTTCTAGTTGACTAATGTCTTTTTTTTATGTGGGGGATGTTAGGACCGAGCAGTATTCCAACTTGGGTATGATCAGTGTTTTCAATAGAGGAATCATATACTATATTCCTCCCTCTTCATTTAAAGGTTCTCAGTATCTGTCCAGTTATTCTCTTTGCTGTGTTTACTGCTATCTTATTTTGTGTTTCAAATTTCGCATCATCACTCATTACAACTCCTAAATCTTTTACTTTAGAAATTCTCTGAATTTCCCCTTCCATATAGGGTATAGTATTCCATGGATTTTAGATCCTTCTTTTTTCCGTACCTTAACAGTTGAAATTTCTCAGTGTTAAACTTAATATTGTTGTCTTCCGTCCACTTGTAGAGAATGTTCATGTCTGTTTGTAGAGACCCTATATCTTCTGGGTTTCTTATTTTTCTACTAATCTTTGTGTCATCGGCAAAGGATGTTACTGTGCTGTCTCTGATAACGTCCTCACTCCTCATCTACGTCAGTTAGCAGGATTATGAAGAGTAATGGAGCTAATACTGTTCCTCGAGCCAGTCGGAATATTGCCAGTCGGAATATTGCCAGGCGGAAAATTGCCAGGCGGAAAATTGCCAGTGGGGAAAATTGCCAGTGAGAATATTGCCAGGCGGAAAATTGCCAGTGACAAAAATATGTAAAAATTTAGAAAGTAAGAAATAAAGTAATTGAGAAAAAGGACGTGTGTGTGTGTGTGTGTGTGTGTGTGTGTGTGTGTGTGTGCGTGTGCGTGTGTGTGTGTTCCAGCCATAACTCCAAAATGGAAGCAGTTACAAACATGAACCTTCACACACATATTGATTAGGTCCCCAGGTTGTGCACCTGGGTGTTAATAAATTAAATAATTAATTTTAAAAAATTAAATGACGTCATCAAGATCATTACGTCATTATATATATCGAAACCTATGGTAAAATTATTGAATACCCGGTTAGGTTCATTGAATGCCAGGTTTGGTCCTCTGTACGCCCTTGACGATTGGTTAGGTTAAGTCGTGATATTTTCGTTAGCTTTAACGAAAAGGCTTTAGCTCAGACCAAGAAATTGCATTTCGAAAGAGGGGAAGAGAGACATACTGCCAAAAAGTACAAAAATATCAATGACAGATTGGAGAAAGTCATCCGTCAGTATAATGAAGAAGATAAATTTACATTTCTTCGATCTATTGCTTATAATCTTCATACTTTTGGAGGCTTTCCTTTCCTTAACAAGTTTTAGCATTTTAAAATTTTAAATAATAATATTTTAATAAATAAATCCTTTTTTGTGAATTTTAGCTTTTTTCTCACTGGCAATATTCCGGCTGGCAATATTCTCACTGGCAATTTTCCCCACTGGCAATTTTCCGGCTGGCAATTTTCCGCCTGGAAATTTTCCGGCTGGCAATGTTCCTACTTCCCTCTAACGTAAGGGTTAATTGGTATTTTTAACCTTTCATCTACTCAACCTGTCAACTCTGGAACAATCTTCCTCAATCCATCTTTCCCCCTGTCTATGTCCTCCCATTTTTCAAACGCACAGTGTCTAGGCATCTCGAAAATCCCCGGCCTTGATTTAGGCTCTCTTTTTCTTCTTCTATAGGGGGTGGGGCGCCTTTGCGGGCATTCGCCCTTGGCCTCTCCTTCCTGCATTAAAAAATATATGTATATATACACGCCTGGCTCAGTACAGTCCCAGACGAGCTAGTTGTACCTCGTTGTGTGAGACTGAGAACTCAAGAAAGCAATTCCCTCCAACATGAAACTAGACGAAGAGGTGGGGCTACCATCCTGACCTCCCTGCGAAGAAAGAACAACTCGCGGAAAATGTAACATATATATATATATATATATATATATATATATATATATATATATATATATATATGCTTCATTGTTGCCTTAACCTTTTAATACATGTTCATTGCATTATTTAATTTTCTGAATGAGTTCCCGACAAAGAATTGGCATTTCCTCACCATAAACCTTCCTTTTTGGAAACGAGGCCACAGGTCTCCAAGATCTTCCTCGTACAATAAACCTAGGAACGGATTACAGTAACCGGAAGGAAAGTCCTTCATCCGGAAAATCTAACCGTGAAAAGAGAAATGGGTCCGAAGAATTACTAGTTTTGGTTACTTTTTAGCAAAGAGCACTTCATTTACTAAATTCCTAAACTTGATTTCGAGGTTGTGGAAATAAAAGGACGGTTCGTCTGAAATACAAGAGTATACCACCTTCATTTGTTCTAATGGTCACGATATACTGGGTCACACCTACCAAACGATCCAGTCATGTACCCTAGCCGGTAACAGTTTAAGCCGCTTTCAAATTTGCAAAGGAGGACAGTGGTATCTTTTTAAAACCCGGTTTAAGTAAACACAACAAAAACATACAAAGACCCAATTTAGAAGTAAATATTTAATTAAAAAATCCCCATTTTCCAATCCTGGTCAGGGATAAGTTATGTATTGATAAAAATGCGCGGTTTTGCTTTTATTTCCATCTAATGGTACCTTTGTGTTTGCCAGATAGATTTGAATTAAATGTTCTTCATTGGCTCGAGTGGAAGCTGGAGGGGGGAGGGGGGGGGGAATAACGTAAAAGTATTGCTGAACGCTAAAGCGTAAGGTGTTTCCCTTGGGTGATGAAATATCGCCAGGTTGTTATTAACTTTTATCATGTCGAAGCTGAATAGTCAACGCCTGTCTCCAAGTCAGGGGGACCGGGTTCAATTGCTGGTGAGGGATATATTTTGTACATGCAAAAATGCACGGTTATGCGTTTATATATATATATATATATATATATATATATATATATATATATATATATATATATATATATATATATATATATATATATGAATACAATGACAGTTTATATATTAAGGACAGAAATATATACAGTTGATTAGAAATAAACAGTAATGTCAAAGTTAAGTGGAGCTCTAGACATACGTTTTCGTACGAAGAATTCCATAGCTTAGAGCAGTGGTCTCCAAAGTAGGGGGCGCCTGCCGATCTAGAGGGTGCGCGAAGAAAATTTGATGATTCTGATTTATCACTGTTTTTTCGTAGAAAGTTTTTGAATTTCAAGAAGATGACCGAGAAAGAAAATACTCGCTAACACACAGTCATGCCAAGGAATTTGCGAGATAGTATCCGCGATATCGTTTACTTGCGATTAAAATTTAGCAAACTAAATATCACAATTCGAGATCGTCGCATTCAAACCAAGATTTTCAGAAATTATGAAGCACAGTCAGCCACATTGTTCTCATTAAATTATATTGGTAAGTATATCTTCACCCTATCGTATTTCTGTTGTATACTATTAACTTACTAGTAAATATTGAAAGGACATATATATATATATATATATATATATATATATATATAATATCTTTATGTTCATTAGGGGTGCGTGTTATTTATTTTTGCTGATTAAAGGGTGTGTGATCAAAAAAGTTTGGAGACCACTGGCTTAGAGGATAAACGGCAGGACTCATGGATAGCTTGGATAATCGGGTTGGTTGATTTTTTAATTCTTTGCATCAGACTGTATTGAGCACGTCTTGTTACCTCCGGGAAGCTCGGGACATTGCGGGTAGCAAACATTTGCGAAGCTGAGCATCTCGGGGGTAATATATGTAAGAGTCTAAAAGACCTGTTGTACAGCAAATTTAGGGTTCTGCCAGGACCTTTTTTATAGTTCACCCAGAGTTGCTCTCCGTAAATATTACTGCAGAAAGTACGAAAGAAAGTGTCTTTAGCTTCACTTGCACAGAACCGAAAATTGTTTATAGTCATATTCGCTTTAGCACGAAAGGCTTCGAGATTGTTTTCTTATATCTGAGTCATCACTCAATGAGCTGGTAATAGTTTGACCCAAATACTTAAACTCTTGTACTTCCTCAATTACTTCACCTCTCATTTTAAACCTAATATCAGCTGGCTGCTTACAGCTTTTAGGATGAAATTGCATAACCTTAGTTTTTGTAACATTAAAAAGAATATCATGTTTCTGCGAATACACTTCGCAGACTTTTAGTAGCCGATCGAGACTTTTAACAGAGGGACTTATTAACACCATATCATCGGCATAAACTAAATTATTTATTCTTGTGTTATCTATACAACATCCTACTGTTGTCTCATTAAGTGAAGCAATTAATCCATCAATATACACATTAAACAGCATAGGAGAGAGCAAGGAGCCTTGTCTCACCCCGCAAAAGGAGCCAAAACATTCGGATAGTACATTGCCCTACCTAACGGTAAAAGATTGGTGGGAATACCAAAATTTCAATAAATTTAATGTGTACTGTACATGGGAACCTTCCTCTTTTCTAGTTTTTAAAATAAAATTTTGTGGTTCACTCTATCATATGTCTTACTTACAGTATATCTAGGAAACAGGTATAAATAGTGGAATTACTCTCAATATATTTAGTTATTGTTTCTCTAAGTACATAGATACACAGGTCAGTTCACACACACACACACACACACATATATATATATATATATATATATATATATATATATATATATATATATATATATATATATATTATACACACACCGGTTTAGGCGTAAATCGACACTATAATAATTATGATGATAATGATTAATTGATTGTTAATGATTGAATGTTAATGATAAGGCTGGACGTCACCAGATCTTTGCAGACCAAATTATGTTATTAATTAGGTTGATTGATAGAATGAGTTTTCTCCTTTATTAAACAAAACAAATGATTTATGAATGAGACAGATATGTTGATTGTTTACAGTTGAAATAATAATGACTTCAATATTAATAACGCGCGAGGTAATGATTAATCTTTATATAAAGTTCGGTGAGTGACACCAGGCCAAAATGGGGCCTGCACAAATGGTATTCACATGGCGATGGCTCGCTTGTCACTCATCTTCCAAGAGAGAGATCGAAGCGCTTCCAGAAGTCCTTGTAACGAAGTTGAGGTGTGATGCCTTGAAATATTCCCGCGCTGTAGCGTCATCTTAGTCGTGCTTGTGTGACGTAATCTTGGTCGTGTTTGTGTTAATGGAACATTGCTAAAGTATTTGAAAACGTCTCTGCCATTTCAGTAGCCGCTATATATATATATATATATACATTCAACTGCAAAGAACACGCAGTATAAATAACGTAAAGAACGACGCTTGTATAGGAGATATTCCGCGCAAGACGAGAGAGAGAAAACGGAACAAATGAAAAAATGAAGTAACCACCTGGGAATCGAACCCGGGATCTTCCGATTGCCGGTCAGACGCGATACCATTACACCATGGACTTCACTCTTCCAAATGCCGTAATTCTTCTACATACTCGCAGAAACCAATGCCCCAAGGAGGCACCTCCCGCATGCCGTAACATTATATACATTCAACTGCAAAGAACACGCAGTATAAATAACGTAAAGAACGACGCTTGTATAGGAGATATTCCGCGCAAGACGAGAGAGAGAAAACGGAACAAATGAAAAAATGAAGTAACCACCTGGGAATCGAACCCGGGATCTTCCGATTGCCGGTCAGACGCGATACCATTACACCATGGACTTCACTCTTCCAAATGCCGTAATTCTTCTACATACTCGCAGAAACCAATGCCCCAAGGGGGCACCTCCCGCATGCCGTAACATTATATACATTCAACTGCAAAGAACACGCAGTATAAATAACGTAAAGAACGACGCTTGTATAGGAGATATTCCGCGCAAGACGAGAGAGAGAAAACGGAACAAATGAAAAAATGAAGTAACCACCTGGGAATCGAACCCGGGATCTTCCGATTGCCGGTCAGACGCGATACCATTACACCATGGACTTCACTCTTCCAAATGCCGTAATTCTTCTACATACTCGCAGAAACCAATGCCCCAAGGGGGCACCTCCCGCATGCCGTAACATTATATACATTCAACTGCAAAGAACACGCAGTATAAATAACGTAAAGAACGACGCTTGTATAGGAGATATTCCGCGCAAGACGAGAGAGAGAAAACGGAACAAATGAAAAAATGAAGTAACCACCTGGGAATCGAACCCGGGATCTTCCGATTGCCGGTCAGACGCGATACCATTACACCATGGACTTCACTCTTCCAAATGCCGTAATTCTTCTACATACTCGCAGAAACCAATGCCCCAAGGGGGCACCTCCCGCATGCCGTAACATTATATACATTCAACTGCAAAGAACACGCAGTATAAATAACGTAAAGAACGACGCTTGTATAGGAGATATTCCGCGCAAGACGAGAGAGAGAAAACGGAACAAATGAAAAAATGAAGTAACCACCTGGGAATCGAACCCGGGATCTTCCGATTGCCGGTCAGACGCGATACCATTACACCATGGACTTCACTCTTCCAAATGCCGTAATTCTTCTACATACTCGCAGAAACCAATGCCCCAAGGGGGCACCTCCCGCATGCCGTAACATTATATACATTCAACTGCAAAGAACACGCAGTATAAATAACGTAAAGAACGACGCTTGTATAGGAGATATTCCGCGCAAGACGAGAGAGAGAAAACGGAACAAATGAAAAAATGAAGTAACCACCTGGGAATCGAACCCGGGATCTTCCGATTGCCGGTCAGACGCGATACCATTACACCATGGACTTCACTCTTCCAAATGCCGTAATTCTTCTACATACTCGCAGAAACCAATGCCCCAAGGGGGCACCTCCCGCATGCCGTAACATTATATACATTCAACTGCAAAGAACACGCAGTATAAATAACGTAAAGAACGACGCTTGTATAGGAGATATTCCGCGCAAGACGAGAGAGAGAAAACGGAACAAATGAAAAAATGAAGTAACCACCTGGGAATCGAACCCGGGATCTTCCGATTGCCGGTCAGACGCGATACCATTACACCATGGACTTCACTCTTCCAAATGCCGTAATTCTTCTACATACTCGCAGAAACCAATGCCCCAAGGGGGCACCTCCCGCATGCCGTAACATTATATACATTCAACTGCAAAGAACACGCAGTATAAATAACGTAAAGAACGACGCTTGTATAGGAGATATTCCGCGCAAGACGAGAGAGAGAAAACGGAACAAATGAAAAAATGAAGTTCCGTTTTCTCTCTCTCGTCTTGCGCGGAATATCTCCTATACAAGCGTCGTTCTTTACGTTATTTATACTGCGTGTTCTTTGCAGTTGAATGTATATAATGTTACGGCATGCGGGAGGTGCCCCCTTGGGGCATTGGTTTCTGCGAGTATGTAGAAGAATTACGGCATTTGGAAGAGTGAAGTCCATGGTGTAATGGTATCGCGTCTGACCGGCAATCGGAAGATCCCGGGTTCGATTCCCAGGTGGTTACTTCATTTTTCATTTGTTCCGTTTTCTCTCTCTCGTCTTGCGCGGAATATCTCCTATACAAGCGTCGTTCTTTACGTTATTTATACTGCGTGTTCTTTGCAGTTGAATGTATATAATGTTACGGCATGCGGGAGGTGCCCCCTTGGGGCATTGGTTTCTGCGAGTAGGTAGGAGAATTACGGCATTTGGAAGAGTGAAGTCCATGGTGTAATGGTATCGCGTCTGACCGGCAATCGGAAGATCCCGGGTTCGATTCCCAGGTGGTTACTTCATTTTTTCATTTGTTCCGTTTTCTCTCTCTCGTCTTGCGCGGAATATCTCCTATACAAGCGTCGTTCTTTACGTTATTTATACTGCGTGTTCTTTGCAGTTGAATGTATATAATGTTACGGCATACGGGAGGTGCCCCCTTGGGCATTGGTTTCTGCGAGTATGTAGAAGAATTACGGCATTTGGAAGAGTGAAGTCCATGGTGTAATGGTATCGCGTCTGACCGGCAATCGGAAGATCCCGGGTTCGATTCCCAGGTGGTTACTTCATTTTTTCATTTGTTCCGTTTTCTCTCTCTCGTCTTGCGCGGAATATCTCCTATACAAGCGTCGTTCTTTACGATATATATATATATATATATATTATACGGTTTTTAGAGCAGAACGAGACTGTGAGGAAAAGGCAAAAGAGGAGTCTATGAATAGCGAACAGAGAGAAAAAATAGAAGGAACGAAGATAATACGAGAGGAAACTGCGAAGGACGAACAGGAAAAAAACCCAGAAAAAGCAGAAATAATAGAAATAAAAGAAACACCAACCGAGGAAACCGAGGCACAAAACCAAATTCAAAGATTTCAAACAAAGGGCATTAGCGCAATAGGAAAAGACAAGTAGATAATAAAGAAATTATACTGAAACCACCAAAAACAAAGGTCCCAAGTAAAAATAAGGAAGAAACTATATGTAAACACTATGTGAAAGGAATTTGCAGATATAAGGGAGGAGAATGTATTTACGAACATCCTCCTGTGTGCAACTACTTTTACAATAATGGTCACTGCAAATTTGGTGAAAAATGTAAATCCTACCATCTGGTCATTTGCAAGTCCTACGCAACATATGGAACCTGCCAGTACGGGAGAAAATGCTACTACCATCATCTCCCGACAAGTTCAACGGACAAAGGACAAGTTTCAAGTGACAACAGAAGGAATGTGAGGAAAAAAATATGTATCTAAATAGAAAACAAAACACAAATATCACAAAATTTCTTCAACATTTTGGACACAATACGGCTGCTAAGTCTCATACAGCAATGCAGCTGACACAGCTGGGAACCCTCGAGCCGGAACTCTACATGGCAAGAAGCTACCAGAATAGGTAGGCGGGAACGGATTCATCTCGGAGGACCACACGGCTACAAAACATGTGCCACCAAAGGACAACGAACTTAAAATGTACAAGGGGCAATGCAAAACAAAGAACATAAACATTGTCCTGGCAAATATTCAAGGAATAAAACCGAACAATTCTCAAACAAAGTTTCGTACCTGAAAGGTTTTATGGACGAAACAAGGGCGGACATCACATGCCTCACAGAAACACATCTTAAAGATTGCCAAGGAAACTGCGATAACTGCGAACACTGAATCGATAAGAAAGAATTGCATATCGATGGCTTCAACTTACTAAGAGCGGATAGAACAGTGAGACGTAAAGGTGGCTGTGCTATTTATATACATGAGAGGCATATGACAAAGACGGTAATAAGTAAATCCAACGGTTTCGTGGAAACCCTTGCACTGAAAATAGAGAAACTAAACGTGGTAGTGATAGTCATCTATAGACTTCCAAACTCCCCAAATGAAAAATTTTCGGATGCTATTGATGATCTCAGAACCTTAATAAAGTCCCTAAACTCTCCATCCCCTAATATAATGCTCTGCGGCGATTTTAATTTCCCATTTATAAAATACAAAAAGGTGGGTAGAAATATATTTATACAGCAAGATAAGGGGGGCACAAGAGAGGACCAGGAGCAAGCAGAAATGTTGATGACTCTCACAAACGAGTTTATGCTGACACAGGAGATAACAGAAAATACCAAGAAAAAATAGCTGCCTAGATCTGGTATTCACAAATAACACGAACTTGATTACCGATATAAAAATAACCCCAACTATTATCTCAAACCACAGTATAATCGAGTTATCGACAAATATGGCGATAACTTTAAAAGACAATACACATACGGAAGGAAGAAGCAAATTTGGGGCTTTTAACCCAAACTCCAAGACCATAAATTGGAAAAAAATCAGATCACACATGGCCCAAGTAGGGTGGAGAACGGTTTTAGAGAATAAAACAACTGAGGAAATGCTAACAACCTTGGGCTCGAACCTCCTCGCTGAAGGGCTGCCAAGAGAGAAGTGATTGAATTTACAATACAAAAATTAAATAAGTCTAAATTTTGGGGGAGTGCAGTTGAAGGTTAAGTTCCTCCTTTAACTGGAGATCTAAACAGTTCTTGGACGTTAAGTATAATTTAAACTCATATCAGAGTTTTGAAAGATTCCAAAATAAAACGGAAAAATAAATAACAAAAAATAATAATAATAATATTGCGGAGTATACATTCCTAAATGGCGACATAATGTCGGAGTAGTACATTGAGTACAATCCCAAGTACATCGCTGAGTACACTGTAACTTTGGTTTATTACAACTATGATTATAATTCCCAATTAATTCACATTCGCTTATTATCGTTAATTACAGTTTCATTAAAGTACGTTAATTACATCAGATTAAATTATTACAGTTAATTACAATTAAACAGTTAACTATAGTTCTACAGTATTTCATATTTATAGACAATTAGGATGTTAGGAGTATAACATAAAGCATATGGGCACGTACGGTATATATATATATATATATATATATATATATATAAAACATACACACATAATGATTTTTTCGCAATAGAAGCAAGCAAGAGAGGAGATTTCGTATTCAGATACCCGCTTTTGGCGTCGTCATCGGAATTCGAACACTTGCGTCAGCATGAACGAGTATCTTGCGAGAGGTTAAATAATTTAAAGAAAAAATACTAAGAATACATGTGGTCGTATTTACATGTACGTAATCATGATCATGTACGTAATCATGACTATCAGCGGACATGTACGAATGCCTAAAGTTTTGTACACATATCGGTAGTCACACAATAGGTTGTGTGCGTGATATATAGACGGACACGAGTAAACATGGACTGATATGTCAATAGGACATAGGTAGACAAGAGGTAGACAATAGGTAGGTCGATGAATGAATAATTAGTAAAATTAATAAAAGATAACGGTCAAGATAAGATATGGACGTATGGATGAATATGGTCGAATAATAGTTATACTGCATAACACCAGACAGGACACACCATATAAACAATGACTTATAGAGTGTGAAGTTGTTATTATGATGAAAAGAATTTACCGTACATTGAATACTAAAGATATCGAAATACTAAAGAAATGGTTCAGTATTCAAGGTATGGAAAATATGAAGTGGATTAAGTTACTATACGACGTCATAGTTTATTCGAATTATGCCATACGTCAATTCATAATTAATACGCCATAGTTATTTAATTCGTACGTACAGTACAAGTCATTATTGGAAGAAATTAAAGGAAACGAATTAGAGAGATACAGTAATGAAGGGTTTACAGCCATTGTACAAGAGTGGGTGAAACTATTAATTAAATATATATACTTATACAAGTACACAGTAAATATTAAGGAATATTAAAAAAATGAAACAATTCACCAATTATTTGGCAAAAATAGAAAGCAAATCAAAATTTTATCCAAACTCGCCTTAGGCGATTTTGGTCCTTATGTAAAAATGAATATTTGAATATAAAGATTATATTCAAATATAAGTATTGTGTGAATATAATAAATATAAGGATTATAATGAATATAAGGATTTATATAAAGATTATATAAATACACGGATTAGGTAAACAAGGATTATATGAATATAAATATATAAGAATATACAGGATTATATAAATATACGAATTACACTGGTATGCATATGAAATTTTTTTGTCTGCTGTGAGGGTTTTTTCAACTCATTATATAATTCGACCATGCTGAATTCGAAAATGACATTGGTTTTCCTCAATCAGGTCAGGTTTTTTCTCTATTGGCCATTTATTATAAGTCCAATTTTATCCCCAAATTTATTGATTTTTTTAGCTTAAACACTGTAGATACGAGTAATATTATAAGAACACTCGTGAAAAATGAAAAAATTGTGTGAATAAATACTTTTATTCATACAATGACTATGGAAAAAGTTTATTGAGGAAGGAATGAAGTTTTTTTTGGCTTTCCGTCTGTGTTTTTCTTCGGGCACGTCTCGCTTCAAACACCAGCAATAGTCCGCCAGCATATTGATATCCCAGTTTCCCTGGTACCTCTCTTCCATTATTTTGATATCTTGGTGAAATCGTTCACCCTGTTCCTCACTATAATCCCCGCAATTTTCAGGAAAATAGTCCAAGTGGGACCACAAAAAGTGCATTTTTATGGACATGCGCGACCCATGAGCTTTGAAAGCTTCCATCAAGTTTTCGACAACGGACTCGTATTCTGGACTTCTACGCTTGCCAAGAAAATCAGTGACAACTGATTTGAATGCCTGCCAGGCATTCTTCTCAGTTGGAGTCATTGCGTTTTCGAACTGAGTATCCTTGATCAAAGTTCGAATTTGAGGACCATCAAAACCCCAGCATTTAGTTTAGCATCAGATATATGAGGAAATTTACTCTCGAGATATCGGAATGCTGAACCCTCCTTATTCATTGATTTGATGAAATTTTTCATCAAGCCCAGCTTAATATGAAGTGGTGGGAGCAAAATTTTTGTTGGTGGTACAAGGGGCACTGAAACGACATTATGCGACCCAGGTTCAAAATTCTCTCTGGATGCCCATTCACGCTGTGCATAGTGCTTCTCATCCGCTCGGCTATCCCATTTGCAGAGGAAACATGGGTATTTCGTGTATCCCCCTTGCATTCCCAATACAAATGCCACAATCTGAAAAAAAATGAAAATATTTAAAGAATTTAGAGAATTTGTTCTATCAGATAAAAAAATCTATGCATTGGACTGTATCACTTCTGTGGGGAAGTTAAGTGTTCTTATACGCTCTCAAATAACCTTTGGAAAAACAACATAGTCAATAGCAATAGTTTACTTATGATATTAGTATTACCTTCAAATCCCCACAGATCCTCCAGTTATGTTGGTCGTATACGAGAGCATCCAGTAAAATTTTCATGTTATCGTAGCTCTCAGTAAGTTGTACGGAATGTGCTACAGGGACTGATGCAACCCTATTCCCAATGTTGAGAAGTACTGCTTTCAAACTTCGTTTAGACGAGTCTATAAATAGCCTCCATTCTGATGCGTTATATGGCAGGCCCAAGGATTCGATTAGCCCCTCAACATTGCAGCAGTACACTAAGGAAGAGGTATTTTCGTGCACTGCAAAAAACTTGCGGAATTCTTCTCTCGTTTCCTATACCAGGAGAATGTTGTTCCCGGAGCCAGCAAGTTGTCCTCTCGAAGTCGTGAGCCCAAGATCTCGGCAGCTAATTTGGAAAGTCCTAAATCCCTGGTAAGATCATTAAGTTTGGCCTGGTTGAGAGGCCTCGGCTCATTTGAAGCGGTATTTTGAGGTATATACGACTGGGACTGGTCATTGGCATTGGTCATTGATTCATCATCAGAATCATCGAAGTCCAGGGTTTGAGGTGGGTCGGGTATTGGAATTCCAGGACCATGGGGTACAGGTCTCATAGCAGAAGGAATGTCAGGGTATACACCAATGTGTTTATTCTTCTTGTTAACTCCTGAAAATAGAAACACAGAAACATGGATATAAAACTTGCATATGAAACAGAAGAAACATTCAGACAGTGGCGGCTCGTGAGGGAAGGCTGCGGTCTGTAAGATATGAAATAGGTCGATGGAGTCTGTATATTTTCTTTCTTTTTCATTCATATTGTCCCTTCGGGGACAATATGAATGAAAAAGAAAGAAAATATACAATCATTGTATATGTAAATGTAACTTATATAACAATATATATGTGTGTGTGTAAATGTATTTTCTATAACAATATGTATATGTAAATGTATGATTACCATTATGGTGAATATTATGCTATATATGGTGAATATTACATTATGGTGAATATTATGTCAAGTTTCATACGAGGATTTCAAAATATTTAAGAAAAATAAATTTATAAGCCCACCTTGGAGGTTTGTCATGCAGAAATAGCAATCTGTCACGTGATCCTTTCCTTCTCTCCAAATCATGGGAATTCCAAAAGGCAAAGATTTCGCTCTGCCTTTGCTCCATCTTCTCAAATTTTCAATGCACGTCTTGCAGCACATATGAGGGGCGAAATTTTTGTCCTGGTCCCCTAGCTTAATTCCAAAGTATGCTCTATACATTGTCTTCACAAATTTAGTGATTTGGGACTGGTTATTTGGCATGGTAACCGTCTCACATATGTAGCAGAATCTATTGGGATCATTTTTACACGCTCTATTCATTATGAAATATTTTATCTATATGCCTGAAAAGTAAAAAAAGATATTATACAAGTGAAACAAGTGATGATAGATGTTACTGTTCCAATTCCGCTTTGACAAAATCACGAAAAATTCTATTTTACTTATGAGGCCATAGCCGGATAACCTGAGCTGATTGAGAAAAACGGATTGTAGATTCGAAATCAGCAGGAAAAACTATAAGAATCACTTACAAAACCCTTGACAGCAAAATTGATGCATACCAGTGTTATCTAAATGGATCTAAGAATTATATAAATGAATATAAGAATCATATGATGGATCTAAGAATTTTATAAATGAATATAAGAATCATATGAATGGATCTAAGAATTACACGAATGAATATAAAATATATGAACAGGAATTATTCATTATTCATTTTTACACACACACACACACACACACACACACACACACATATATATATATATATATATATATATATATATATATATATATATATATAAACAGCAATCCCTTGCCAGCTGCGGGTTTTCAACCGCGGTTTCGAATATCCACGCAAAATTTCTGTATACCGTTTTGGCTACCGCGGTCTACAGTTTTGCTTAACCACGGTTTTTCGTGTTCTGCACAGTAGCAATCATTTATTATTTCGTTATATTTGCATTTATAAGTGTAATTATGGCCTGTAAGTGTCGAGTTGATGTTGATAGTGAGGTGAAGGTCATCCCATCATTATTAAAGTTAAATAAAAGTATTCTTATTCACTATTAATATTTAATGTTGTTTTGTTCGTTAATGTTCATGTTAATGTTAATATATATATATAATATATATATTTTATATATATATATATATATATATATATATATTAATGTTGTTTTGTTCGTACAGGTACATATTTTCTCATGTTTACTGAGTGAATAAGATGCGCAATTAAGGAAAAAAGTGAGTGTCAACCACGGCCGTGGAACCTAACCCCTATTTCCCATAAGCCTTTAGTTTTACCAACCGCGGTTTTGCCAACCACGGGTGTTTTCAGGAACGTAACCCCAGCGGTTGGCTCTACCCACTCGTATTTTTTTCTCAGATGGTATGGATTTACACGATGAGTTTTAATAGATAAATAATTAAAATAAATAGTGGTATCTGGCAACCCCTCCATAAATAAATTAAACATCTGGAAACCCCTCCATATATAAATAATTAAAATAAATAGTGCTCTCTGGCAACCTCCGACCTTCTACATAACGGATGCTGGTATCCTGAGCTCTTATTATCCGTCTGGCGGAGCCAGGCGAAACATCTCTCTCTCTCTTCTTTCTCTCTCTTAGGTTAGGTATACCCCTTTGGGGGTGAGGCCGTCCCAGCTTCTCCCCCAAAGCTCCCCCCTTCATGCAACTTGGGGGGGCTACCCCACCCCTTGTTGCAATACCCACTTTACAACATTTCCCTCCTCCCCTTTTTGCAACATTGCAATTGCAATCTCCCATTTTGTGGTCGTACTACCAACTTTAATTCGTGCAGGATACGAATGAATTTCGACAGTTTTATTCAATGTGTTCCATTTGCCCTTTGAAAATGAGTTTTTCATCTAAATTTCACTTAATACTTTTATCTTTGATACTCTATTAATTATAGTATTATCTATATTTATATTTAAATTTATATTCTGTTTTTATTTGTTATAATCCTACAATATATGGGGTGTTTGATAGACTTAACGATAATATACAGGGCGTCCCAAAAAAATGTATACACACTTTAACAGCTGATAGCTCAATTGATGTTTCTTTCTTTCCAAGTTAAACCTATTAGAATTAATAATGGCAGTCAGACTAAGCTTTGAACAAAGGAAATTCATTCTAAAATGCTACTGGAAGTGTGAAAACGCAGTTGAAGTGCAAAGACAGTTTAGGAGGGAGTTTCAAACAGATCCACCAACGCGACTTACCATCACTCGAATTAGAGATAAGTTTGAAGTCGATGGAACTGTTCAGAATGTCCACAAGAAGCGTTCCGGAAGACCACGGACATCGACAAGCCCCACAAAGCAAGAAAGAGTACTGGAAACGTATCACCAAAGTCCAAGAAAATCTGTGCGGCAAGCGAGTCGTGAGGTAGGAATTTCAGAATCGTCTGTCCAACGCATTTTGAAGCGCTGTCAATGGAAAAGTTACATTCCAAGATTAGTCCATGCTATTAATGAAGATGATCCGGACCGAAGATGGAGTATTGCGAGTGGTACTTGGCACGATGTGGATGTGGATTGAACGAAGGGGTTTCGTAGAATACCCTCCGCGTTCACCAGACCTCACACCACTAGACTTTTTTTATGGGGATACGTAAAAGACAAAGTCTACGCTATAAAACCTGCAACAGTCGCTGAATTGAGAGCAGCCATTGAACGAGAATGCACACAAATACCAAACGAAATGTTTCGTGATGTTTGCGATTCCATTGCTTCGCGTTATCAGCAGTGCCTGGACCAGAACGGACGTCAGTTTGAAAACAGGCGTTGACAAACAATTAAATAATGTCTGTAGATTCTATTACATTTTGAAAATGAAATGTATTTTAATAAACACTGCCTTTATAAGTATTTAAAATGTGTATACATTTTTTTGGGACGCCCTATATTTGCATTCAGCCTGTTATAAATAAGGATTAGCTCTGGTTATAGATTATTGGTTGCGATGTGGCAGTTTTGAAAGTCATGGCTTAATATAGGAATAAAAGGGGTTTCAGTATCAAACTCTATGGTACTCTGCGTGTGATTGACTGAAAATCTGATTCATGATTATTTAGTTTGACGTATTGCTTTCTATTGTTGGACTGCCTGAACAAGTCTAATAACACATAGTTAGCCAATTTGGGGTTTAGAATTGAAGGTTTTCATCAGTCAGGAGCTTTGGATAGGTCCAGGAAAGTTGCAGCTGAAATTTTTTATCGATTAAATCTTGATAGTTTCTCACTAATTCAATAAGGACGTCTTTCGGAGAGCATTTCTCCTAAAAGCCGAACCGATTGGGTGGCAGTTTGTTTTCCTCTGTGGAAAACGTTATTCGTTGTCTATAATATACTTTTCTGAAAGTTAAGTGGAGCTACAGATAGACGTTTTCATACCATGAATTCCATAGCTTAGAATACATACGGCAGGACTGATGAATAGCTTGGATAATCGGGTTGGTTGATTTTTTAATTCTTTGCATTAGACTGTATTGAGCACGTCTTATTACCTCCGGGAAGCTCGAGACATTGTGGGTCGCAAACATTTACGAAGCTGAGCATCTCGGGGGGGGGGGGGGGGGGGGGGGGGGGGGGGGGGGGGGGGGGGGGGGGGGGGGGGGGGGGGGGGGGGGGGGGGGGGGGGGGGGGGGGTGGGGGTAATTATGTAGGAATCTAAAAGAGCTGCCAGAACCTTTTTTATAATTCATCCAGAGTTGCTGTCCGTATATATTACTGCAGGAGTACGAAAGAGAGTGTCTTTATCTTCACTGTACACAACCGGAAGTTCCTTATAGTCATATCTGCTTTAGCACAGAGCTTCGATATTGTTTTCTTATATCTGAGTCATCACTCATCAGTGGTGATAGTTTTGACCCAAATACTTAATTCTTGTACTTCCTCAATTGCTTAACCTCATCATTTTGAATCTTATATCAGCTGGCTGATTACAGCTTTTAGGATGAATTGCATAACCTTAGTTTTTGTAACATTAAAAAGAATATCGTGTTTCTGCGAATATGATTCGCAGACTTTTAGCAGACATTCCAAACTTTAATAGAGGGACTTATTAACACCATATCATCGGCATACACTAAGTTTTTTATCCTTGTGTTATCTATACAACATCTGACTGTTGCATCATTAAGTGAAGCAATTAATCCATTAATATAAACATTAAACAGCAGAGGAGAGAGCAGGAGCCTTGCCTCACCCGCAAGAGGAACCAAAACATTCGGATAGTACATTGACCCACCTAACAGTAAAGATTGGTGGGAATACAAAATTTCAATAAATTTAATATGTACTGTACATGGGAACTTCCTGTCTTCTAGTTTTTTAAATAGAATATTGTGTTCACTCTATCATATGCCTTACTTATGTCTAGGAAACAGCTATAAATAGTTGAATTACTGTCAGTGTATTTAAAATAATTCCTTCAATACATAGATACATAGGTCAGTTGAGTGGGACATTTTAAAACCAAACTGATTAGATGTCCATAAGTAATCATTTAATCGGTGTACCAAGAGTTTCTCTAGTAGTTTCGAGAAGCAGGAGGCGACAGCAATAGGCCTGTAATTATTGCTGGACAGAATGTCCCCATACTTATTTTTGACAAGGGCCAAGATAAATACTCTCATGAATTCTGCAGGGATATAACTATGAGCCAGCATGGCTGAGAAGAGCAATGAGATATGCAGACATACCACGTCATTAGCAAATTTTAAGTGCTCATTCGATAAGTCATCTACCCCTGGCAGAATCAGTCTTTAACGCTTTAATTAATCTCTTTACTTCAGGAACTGATATCAAAGTATTTTCCCTTGTTCTTCTCACAGGCGTTTCATTGCAGCCTATCTTAAGTAGCCCTACTCACACCATTAAGAATGTTTGAGTAGTCTTTTCCACAGCCTTGCAATTTCGTCCTCCTCCGACACCCCATCGATTGTCGGAGGAGGGCATTTTAGACACCCGTTTTTTTCTTAACGAATTTCCAAATGTTTTATTATCATTATTTAAGTGAGCCTCACATGCTTTTGCTGCTCGAACATAATCTTCTTCCTGTTTACATCGCACATATATATATATATATATATAATATATAGTGGACCTAGTTTTAGCCGTTTAAGGTGATAATGATTTAATTGTATGCAATGATTGATTAAGGCAATGACTGATTGCTTATTAATGAAAGGCTATTTGAGTAGATCCACCATACTATTGGAAGTGACCGAAAAGGCAGCGAGGTCACCATCTTGGTTTACACCCAAGCAAATTAATGTTAAGGTTATAAAAGACCACCTTATGGGTTTTGTAGTTTATTATGAAAATAAAGCCGTTATTTATTCACTGTGATATAACAAAGAATTGACAGTAATTAATTGGTAGTTTTACGTTATGCTTGTGACATAGACTTAGCTAATAAGATGAAATTTAATAGCTTAATTGACACGTATAAATAATGTACTCATTAAGGTATTAAATGGCATGCGGCATGGAACATTGAATGGGCCTAGTAAATGATATAAAGAATGCACGTGCGTTTGGTACATTGGATGGAATACTTGACACTGATTAAGTAGGCTAAATGATTGCATGGATGCACATAGAATAATTGATGTGGCCTAATAATAATGGATTGAAATGCTGCACAAATATCATTTATATACAAGAACATTATGTGATGTTAAACGATTACGTCGAGAGAATATTTAGTTAACACATAAATATATGAATTGAACATAATGACGGAAGATACGCGGAATTACGGTATTGTAATGACACTTGAATTGGATGACAGGCCTACTGCGTTCTTTCACGAGAGTCAGTTGGAACGCGTGATTACACACTTTGGGGTATAGCCTACCGTTCGGCGGTAGGCTAATGTAGGCTTCACAAGAGTACTTAGAATAGGAGGTACTTATCTTAGCCGGACGATGTAACGCTTGAAGGTGGGTTGGAGAAAGATCTATTACCGAAAACTCGAGTTGTCGTTGTCCGTTAAGCCTCTTGAGATGATGGATGTAGGCTTCGTTCGGAAGCCTGAGGTGATGTTACTTCTCGAGATGCAGGCTGGCCTTATGATCTTGCAGGAATATATCTCGAGGAATGTGGAGAAACTTGAAGGCCGACCCGGCAAACCGCAGCCCGAAACGATTCCGGTTGGGCCTCGAAGGATTGCTTCTGCAGGTGGTCTGTAGATCTTACTTGATGATAAATTGTAGGCCTTGAAGAAAGTTGCGGCCGCGCCCCTCGGCCAGGGGGCCGGAAAGCAGTTGATGGACGTTGCTCACATTCGATGATGTGAGTACCAGTGAGTGAGAGTGATGAGAAAGAAAGCAAGTGGAAGCTTGCTTTTATACGTAGTTCCTATGACGTAAGACTTCACGCCAAGTCTTAATAAGACGCTTTGTGAGCGCGTCCTTTAGTTGATAAGGATTTGCGTTCGCGCCCTGGGGGAAGAAACAGACTCTTTTGATGATAGCGTGGAAGTAAAGTATTTCTGTCTATTGTTGGTCTATTTCTTGTCGATCCGCTACAAGTAGTTCCCTCTCAGAGACGAAGGAACGATACTAAGAAGAAATACCATTCTGTTGGGAGACCTGATGAGGCCACTCCGAGATTTGACGCTTGGCCTGGTATGTCGTGGAATTCCTGACGCAGGAAGGGTGAAGGGTCGTCTCGGAGCGGGGAGATGCTCGGAAGCGGAGGCGCTGTTGTATGGGGTGGGGTTCCGCAGGGGGGTGGGGTTGGGGTACGGCAGGAATGTGGGACAGTGAGGAGCGAACGGAGGAAACGAGAGGGGCGGGGGGACTGTGTTGGAGTTCGAATGCTGTGCCCGTAACTCGTCGCGTGGTTGTTCTCGTTGAGGTCGCTCCTGCCGCAGGGGTTGGGCTTCGGCAAGAGTGCGGAGCAATGAAGAGTGGACGAAGGAAACGAGAGAGGCCGAGGAACTGTGTTTGAGTTCGAATGCTGTGCCCGTAACTCGTCGTGTGGATGTTGTCGTCGAGGTCGTTCCTGCCGAAGGGAGAAAAAGAAACGTCGTTTGAGTCCACGAGCAGCAGGAAGTAATCCACGGAATGATGCAAAGAGACAGTTGATGAAGGCAGGGGATCGCCAACCCTGTGCCTGAAGTGTCTGTTTTGCGTGGATGCATGTGTGCGCTCTGCTCGTTGACTAAAAGAATGCTTTCTTTTTAGGCCTTCCCGTAGGGAATGGGGAAGGGAAAACCCGTCGTGCTTACGGAAAAAAAATTCGCTGATGCAATGAGGCGCGTCACCAGATTTATCGCCAAATGATTTACCGTACAACGGCCGAGACGGGACCGTTGAATATTTTTGGACGAGGGGGTGACGAAAGAATGCGCCGTTTGAAACGAATTCGGGACTGACTGCAGCGCTGGGGGGGTGGGGGGTGAGTGTTGTCCCTGAGATGTTCGGTGAGTTTCGTGAGTCCCTCTACGATCCGTATGACGGCGGAGCAGGACCCAATGCCAGTGGTGGCTTCTCCAAGGGGTCGCCGCGCCCCTGCCGTCAGGAGGCAGTGAGACTCGACTCAGGGGGACGCACTCGGGAATTTGAAAGGTGCAATGATTGTGCCGCGGCACATGACCGCGAGGCAGTAAGACATTAGTTAATAAAGTACCGCGAGAAACGCATATCACTGTTTGCAAGTAGGCCTATTTAATTTCACTGAATTTGAATACCGTACGTACATAGAAATTTGATATGGCTGCAGAAAATGAAATGGTCAGTAATAGCTAAGCACAAGGATCACTGTGAATAAATAACGTAAAATAAGTTCGAGTCACTCCGGGGTTACACCAATTTATAGTGGACCTAGTTTTAGCCGTTTATAATATATATATATATATATATATATATATATATATGTGTGTGTGTGTGTGTGTGTGTGTGTGTGTGTGTGTATATATATATATATATATATATATATATATACACCCTTTGGTTAGCTTCCGCTGAATTGTTCATTCTGACGAAGGTCAGCTTTTCACTTCACCTTAGACCTACAGTTTAACGTGGAATCTGAACCACGCCCCACCAGCAGCCCAGCGTCTAGGCCACCCAGGTACCCATTTATCTACCAACCACTAATATATATATATATATATGGGATGAATTTCACAATTAAATACGTGAAATGAATGAAGGATGCAAATCCACAAGGAAAAAGAAGAATGATTCCAAGGCCTTTTCTTGTATTCAGAAGTACACCTCTTCATTCCCTGACGAGGTGTACTTCTGAATACACGAAAGACCTTGGAATCATTTTTCTTTTTCCTTGTGGGTTTGCATTATATATATATACAGTATATATATATATATATATATATATATATATATATATATTACTAATTCATGGTCACTTTTTTTAATAACCGCTTTTAATTGAAAGAAAATAGAGAAAATCGATTAATAAAAAATATGTAAAATGAGAGTAATTGTTGGCGAGAAAACGTTATCATTATTTTTAGTTAACGTATTTATCAAATTTTATGAAAATTAACTTTAATTTTTTGTTTTACAACTTTCCTTTATTTCCATTTTGCATTTTTTTTTTTTTTTATCTGTCAATTAAGTTATCATTATTTCCCGTATTTTCGAGATATCAGAAATTATATTTTCAAACAGTCCATGTTTCCGCCTCATGAAAATACATTACCTCATTACCTGTTAAGAGACTTTTTAATTTCTTACCTTTAATTAATAGGGGTTGTAGTGTGCGTATACAAAATTTAATAATTACTTTTAATATAATTTGTTAAATGGAATTTAATAAGATTATTTTAATGAGTTTAATTAATTTGATAATATGGATAGATTTATTTCAAAACAAAGATGAGAGAGAGTTTTAGGGAGTTTTTTAAAAGGTAACCAATCACGTAAAAGCTTACAGTACGCTCTTTTCTTTTAACCACTAAGAGAATGTTTAACAATTTGAGTTGAGTGCCTTTTTCACGGGGCATTTTGATACCAACAACCCAGATTCCTTCTTTTTGTGTTAATAAGATATGCTAGATTTCAGTCCAGAATTATATAAATTAAAGACCGGATAGCGTAGTAACGGTCGTGTAAGTATCATACATTCCCAAGGGGTGGCGTTGTGGTCTCCCTTCTCTCAGTCTTCTGAACACTGGTCAACCTACAGTTTTTCACCTCCAGACCCGTACGTTTTCCTCCATAGATCTTTCGCTAGCTTCTCCTTCCGCCTTCCTTGATTTCTCCTGTTACTCCAGACCTCGACGGTAGTGACCACTTCCCCCTCCTCCTCCGTACATCTCAGACTTCTGACTCCTCTGCATTTCCTACCTGATGGTCTCTCGCCAAAGCTGACTGACCCCTATTCCGATCTGAGAGCCACATCTTTGCAGTCCGAGTAATTTTTTGACAATAGACGCTGCCTTCACCTACCTTACCGATCACGTCACTTGTGCCGCCCTGTCCTCCATCCCCAAATCAACATTTCCCCGTACCTCCGCTCCTTCGGTCCCATGGTGGACCCCACTTGCGCCTTAGCTGTTCAAGCTAAGAAGTCAGCCTTTCGTCGTCTTCAACGAAACCCATCCCTTACCATACAATAGCTTCTAAAACGTGCGCGAGCTCAGGCCCGTCGCATAGTATGTGAAGTTCGCCGCCTTTCCTGCGTACTTATGTCTCCTCTCTCACTTCCCGCACCCCTTCCTCCCGAATCTGGAACAAGATCCGGAAGATTTCCGGTAAACCCTCTTCCCATCCGCTTCCTGTTTTTTATGGTAGACGGAAACCTAGTATCGTGCCCTACTGCAGTGGCCGAGGTCTTGGCCTCGACCATTGCCTCCCTCTCCCTACACGACACCGTGATCCCGCTTTCCTCCGACGTAAGACTTTGCTTGCCTGCTCTCCTCATCTTTTACAAACCCCTAATAACTTTCCTTACAACCGTCTTTTCTCCATGTTGGAACTACGCTCGGCGCTGACCTCTTGCGGCAAATCCCAGCCCCGATGGCATTCATTTTTATATGCTCCGCAACTACACCTTCGCCCTTTTTATCTGCTCACCCTCTATAATGGATTTGGGTAGAGGGCACCTTTCCTTCCTGTTGGAAGGAGGCAGTGGTACTCCCCTTTTCTAAACCCGGCAAGGACCGACATCTCCCCTTAACTACCATCCAATAGCCTCACTAGCTGCTTTCGAAACTCCTTGAGAAAATGGTACCGTATCACGGCGCCCGCCTGGTGTGGCACCTCGAACGCCCTTTCTTCCACACAGACCGGTTTTCGCAGGGGCCGTAAGCACCACTGACATTTGGTTCAGTTGGAGACTGTGGTCCGTGGGTCCTTCGCAGAACGGCGTCATCTGAATGCAATATTTTTTTGATTTGAAGAAAGCAATGACACTACCTGGCGGTGGTGGATTTGCCGTAAACTCTACTTTTTGGGGTTCCGAAGTCTCCTCCCTTTCTTCATTTCCAACTTTTTGTCTTCTCGTTCCTTTCGTGTTCAGGTGGTACTTCCTTCTCTTCTGTACACTCGCAAGAGGAAGGGCTTCCCAGGGCAGCGTCCTGAGCGCCATCTGCTTCGCTCTGGCGATGACGATGTAGTGACGGCTCTTGCCCTTGGGGATTACGGCCACCCTCTATGTCGACGACCTTGCCATTTATTGCTCCGGTTCCCCATCTACCTTTCTTGAACACCTCCTCCAGCGGGCCCTAGACTCGGTTCCAGATGGGCCCATACCACGGGTTTCACTTTTCAACTTTAAAAACGGTGGTGATGCATTTTTGCCGTCGCCGCCTCTGCATCGCCGTCCCTTCTCTCTTTCTTTATGGATCACCACTCCCTGTAGTCCCCGAAACTAGATTCTTAGGTCTCCTCCTTGATTCCCGCCTCTCCTGGATTCCCACCTGCACCCTTTTGAAGTTCCTTTCCCATACCGACTGGGATGCTGACCGTCACACCCTTTGGCGGCTCTACCACTCCTTGGTCCAAAGTAAGTTAGATTATAGCTGTCAGGCCTATTCTTCCGCTCCTGCCTCCGCCCTGCGCATGCTGGACCCTATCCGTTCCCTGGGTGTACGCATCAGCACCGGTGCATTCCGGTCATCTCCTATAGTCAGTATGTATGCGGAAAGTGGCCATTTCTCGCTGGATGTACACCGCACCTTAGAGGGCTTAAAATACCTCTTTCGCCTTCCCGCAGTTTCCTTCCGACCCGGTCTACCAATCGCTCATCGGCCATTCATTTCGGCCTGCTTTGACCGTCGCCCCCATTTGGTACACAGTACGGTCTACGGATGGTCCCCGTCTTGTCTTCTCTGGGGGTGGAAGGACGAGTGCTTCCTTCCCTCCTCTACCTTTCCCCCGTGGACCCTTTCCCCTCCGTATCTGCTCTTCCTCTCTACTGCGCCAAAGTCAAATTTCCAACCCTTTGCCTCCGTCAGCTGCTTTTATCCCATTTCTCTACCCATTCTGACTCTATCCTGTTTTCATTGACGGCTCTCGGTCGCCATTTGGAGTGGGTTGTGTGGCAGCCTCCCCGTCAGTGGTTCAATCGCTATCCCTTCCCCCAGCGGCTTCTATTTTACGACAGAATCTCTGCTATTCTCTTGGCTCTTCGATTCCTTTCCAGCTCTTACCTACGTTTTTTTGTCATCTATTCGGCCTCCCGCAGCGCTCTTGAGGCCCTATCCTCGCTCGTCTCCCCGTATCCGTTAGTGAGACAGATCCAGGACTTGCTGGTCCTTCTGGCATCACATCGGTGTTCCGGGCAACGAGTGTGCGGACGCTGCGGCGAGGAGGGTGTCCTCCCTGCCGTTTGACCCTAACACGCCTCTCCCGGCGTCGGACTTCACGAGGGTTTTCCGAGATGCACTCATTCGGCAGTGGCAGCGCCAGTGGAAGGATGTGTCCGGGAACTTCCTGAGAACGATGAAGCCCACAATTCGTCAGTGGCCTTCTTCATGTCAACGTGATCGACGCTTTGAAACCGCCCTGGTGCTGCTTCGCATTGGTCACACTAGTCTTACACATTAGGGTGTCAGTTTTAGGGAGCAAAGTGAAATCTTTAGATTTTCAAAGACTACTAGTAAACAAATGATGCATTTTTATGTGCTAAATCGAAATATGGCTTTAAAATCCAGATTTAACCACTCCTGGCTACTTATATTTAAAGTTGAAGTTTACGAAAAATCAGCAATTTTTGCAAGTATTTTTTTATTGTATATAACTACATTTTACATACATTAAATACAATTAAAGACATTTTGATTGTATTTCAATATTAAAATTTAGAAATATAAATAGGTTTCTTGAACTTTGCCAAGGTTGCCATGTCTGCCTTGCTCTTGTTCCTGGACATGAGCTCCCTACTGGCCACCTGGCCACTGATGTACGCCTCCCTCCTCTCTTGTGAGTAAACATGTTTTGCTGCTTCAGTTGTCATCCTTACATACCTCTCTACTGACTGTGTGTGTGAGGGCCATGCAGGAACTTCCATTGGTCTATCCAGAAACTCCTTGATTGAGCAGTGGTGAGGGAGCAGGTCAGAGGAGGCTCAGTCACGCCAGAGTTCCAGTCAATAAGCTCCGAGAGTTTAGTGGCATCTGGGTTGATGTCAGGAGTCTCCCTGGGTCTGACACTGCAGTCTCCTACCTGTGTGTCCTCATCTCCTTCACCTCTGATTTCCAGTATCCTCTTCACTGCCTCCCTCCTCTCCTCCTCCACCTCACTGCACAGCATGGCCTGGAGCACAGCCTCAGAGTGTGCATACCAGGCTGATCTCTTCACTGTAGGAATCACTATTCCTATACCTCCTTCTGACTTCTGAGCAGCTCCAGCTGGTACAGTACATGCCTGGGACCCTCCACCCAGCTGTGATTTAACTTGATGTTGAACCAGTTTGACATGTAGACTCCCACTATGAATTCCACAATTATCCTCAGATTCTTCAGGTTCCTACCCTTCAGCCCATGTTTGGAAATCCGCAATCTGCAGAACCTAAGGGCCGTGGTGAGCCACCTACTGTGACAGACTGGCCCAGTCTCCAGGAGAGCTAGACTCTGAGGTACCTCTCCCGATCTGATGGCAGTGATGATTCTGTAGCCATATGATTGGTCTGTGCTGAGGTCCTTGACTACCTCCTGACTGAGATGGGGTAGAGGAGGACCAACAGTGATCCTCGTGAAGTTTGGGTTGATCTCCAGCTCAGTGGCAGTGTCTAACATCTTCCCTAGGGACCCAGACCATTTGTTATTGCTCAATGTCTTGTCATCCAGTGCAGTCACCAGGTGTCTGAGACTCAGCTCCCCAGTGTGCAAGTCACAGACAATCCACACCAACTTCCTGCTAAGCTTGGCCTCCACATAATGCATTACTCCTCCCTTCAGCCAGTATTCACATTAGTACTGTCACCTTCTATGGCCAAAAGGGTCTGGTCTGCTCCTCTCTCTCTTAGCCAGTTCACCAGATGATCAGCAATGACCTCAGCATGACTTCTCTCCTCTTCAGCTTCCTTTGGTACAAAATGCCACAAATTTTTCCCACCTGGTTCATTGCACACTGTGTAGTGTTCTTCCTTAATGAGGCCAGGAAACTGCCTGTCACTGCCCTCAGCTTCCATCATCACTTTGGTGTCATCTCTTTTCCCATCAAAGAAGATACAGGTGATGCCATTTTCCCTAATCTCCTCATCAAACTTCTTGACCAGCTCCTTCGTCAGTCTCTCCTGAGCCCTCCTCACCGTGTCTAGGAGAATTTGTCTAAAACAATTCGTCTAAAATACAATTTGTCTAAATCAATTTGTCTAAAACAATTCGTCTAAAATACAATTTGTCTAAATCAATTTGTCTAAAACAATTTGTCTAAAATAGTTTGTCTAAAATCAATTTGTCTAATAACAATTTGTCTAAAATACAATTTGTCTAAAAATAATTTGTCTAAAATACAATTTGTCTAAACAAACAATTTAATATAATATGGCATACAAATTGTTGCCTCATGTACAATGCTATTATTACTTGCCACGCCCCATCTTAAAAGGTTACCTCTTGTGCGGAATAGTACATCGAAATAGTTTGTCTAAAATAGTTTGTCTAAAAATAATTTGTCTAAAATACAATTTGACTAATAACTGAAGATAACTAGAAATGCATTTGTCTGCTTGATAAATTTGGAGTGAGGATGAAAAGATTGAAAATGGGTTGATTTTATTTCATAATATACATAATATACCTAACCTAACCTAACCTAACCTAACCTAACCGGGTTATGGGTTCCGGGATAACTGATTTCGATGTACTATTCCGCACAAGAGGTAACCTTTTAAGATGGGGCGTGGCAAGTAATAAATAGCATTGTACATCAGGCAACAATTTGTATGCCATATTATATTAAATTGTTTGTTTAGACAAATTGTATTTTAGACAAATTATTTTTAGACAAATTGTATTTTAGACAAATTGTTATCAGACAAATTGATTTTAGACAAACTATTTTAGACAAATTGTTTTAGACAAATTGATTTAGACAAATTGTATTTTAGACGAATTGTTTTAGACAAACTCGCCTGATTCGCTCCTCACCTTGTTGTGGTCAATCATCAGTGCTGTGTCAAACTCTGTGATAAGATCAGCATCAATTCAGGCAGCAGTGGCAATCTCTGCAGTCTCTCTCAGCCCAGTGTGATGTCTCAAGCTAGCCAGAGCTATGTTGGTGATATCTTCAGTGTTGTATTTCTTCTTCTTAGCCACAGGCAAGGAAGAAGTTGTCGCAGCCTCTGGTATGAAGTCTTCGTCCTCCTCTCTCCTCCCTGCCTCCTCCAGTATATCTCCAGTCTCCTCCAACTCCATCTCCAGCAGTGACTCCTCCCTCAACTCCTCTTCTTTCTTGGCTGACTCCTCTGCCTTCCTCCTCCTCTTCTCCTCGGCCTTCCTTCTCTGCTCCTGTCTCTGCAGCACTGCTTCCTGTCTCCTGGTTTCAGGGTGATCAGCTAGACCCATCTGGTGTGCCCCCACCCTTCCCACCTTTTCTCTCTAACCTTTAATGAAGGCAAGCTCCTGCACTCGTATCTTCTGCTCGCTGCTGCAGCTGCAGTCAATGTGAACCTCACTGTTGCAGACAGGGTTGCACCCAAGTTCACTGCAGCTCCTGATCACACAGTGACAGGTCAGGATGTCCACCAATTTGTCCAGTTTCATCATGAATCTATCTTTGACCTCTAGCTTCACATTGCCAATGGACACCTTCACTGCCTCATCCCACAGTGTCTTCACTTTAGCCCTGATCCTGACCTCAGTGTTGATTACAGGTCCTGTGAATAGAGCGTTAGCCTTCCTCCACTGAGCCAGTAGCCCTGGAACAATGCCGTTGTTAATCATGTCATTAACTGGGTAATTCCTCCTGTCTTTCTCACTCATCTTTGTCCTCAACAAACCATACCTCAGCAGATCTCTGGCTGTAGGCAGCTCAGCAGGTGGAAGTTCCCTCCCAGTCCCCACCAAATGACTTAGGTGACAATTATGATTTGCTTCGGGTTCTGATTTCTTTCTGACTCATCCTGTGGCCTTGTGAACAAAAGAAATGTCATTGAAATTTGGATAGGCCTACTGATTATGATTACATAAAATTAAGTTAATTGAATTTCTTAATATCTTCCTCTAACCTCAGATAAAAGGTTGTGTCGTTATAGGTACAAGACTTAATTATTCAAAGTAATGACAATTTCATATATCTATCATATCAAAATATACAGAAAGTTTGGGTCACACATAACATTTCGAATAATTTGAATTACACAATATTTACATTACGAAGTAATCAAAATTGTCAAAAAGGAGGGAAAACACATGCATTCACAATCAAAACTCCAGCATTTGTGACTATGTGAAATTTAGAAACCATACTGCACACCAAAAATAATCAAAGTTGACCACACATATCAATGGCACATTGATATACGATGCTACAGTCATATTTAGGTTATATTTCAAACCTTTATGGTCAAATATAAGTAGGTAAATGGCTTTTTTAAACAACACTAAAGATATTTCTAAGTTTGCTAGATAATATGACATCATTTGAGCATTAGTAGTTTTTGAATTGTTGACTTTACTAAAATTGACACACCCTACTTACACATGGTCATCTTATGACGGGGATCTTGCCTCCCTTTTCCCTTGCGGCATTCCTCTCTCTGTCTCACATTGCCTCTTGGTTTTGCCCTGCCTTTGCCACTGCCCGCTCCCAGCTCCTCCCTTTCTGCCCTTCAGACTCCACTCTTACTCTTTCTCTTTTGTTGGGTGACTCCACACCTATACCGAAGGACACATTTTCCTTCTTTCTCCGCCAGAATGGCCTCTTATTTTCTTTTTAAGATGACTTGAGTATCATTTCTTCCTCTCTGCAATTTCTACTGCTTGCTCCCTCTTTTCTCACGGTCTTTCTTCCGCTGCTCCCTCTCCACTGTTTCTCTCCCCCTACCTCCTCGCGCTCTCTCCTTATCCTAGTATCGGCGCGATGTGACTTTAGCAGTCGAAGCGCCGGTGAAGCACTACAATTTAATTCAATTCATACATTCCCGATTTGCCCTCTCTCTCTCTCTCTCTCTCTCTCTCTCTCTCTCTCTCTCTCTCTCTCTCTCTCTTAGGTTAAATTAACAATAAATTAAAAGACCCATCCGTAAATTACGAAGCCAAAATTAATAAACGGTTTAGGAAAAACGACTGTATTCATTATGTCTTCGGCCACGATGCTTAGAGTTGGGATGGTATTATTTTATATAGGGAATACCATAAAGAAGTAGAACAGAAAAAGTAATTGACATATTAAAAAAGGAACGCTACACGGTTTTTCTTGAAGAATTTTTTTCATAGTAAATTTTACAAAATGAGTAAAACAAGCGATTGTAAACAGGATGAAATGAGATACCATTTGGTTTTCTGAATTGTGTAGTGGTAAGAGACGGGCTCGGGACATGACTCAGCGACGGGCTGACGAAACTTCTTGTCCTCTACGTTTTACTTCACTCTCCTTATTAATATCAATCTCCGGTTATTGTAGTTCTGTAATATTATATATATATATATATATATATATGAAATGCTTGAGGACGATCTGTGGGGTGAGGCGGATTGATCATGCGAGAAACACTGTCCTCCGTGAGAGGTGTGGGAGTCGAAGGAGTCTTGTGGAGAGAGCAGATAAGGGGGTGTTAAAATGGTTTGGGCATATAGAGAGGATGAGTGAGAAGAGGGTTTACGTGTCGGAGGCGGAGGGAGAAAAGAGATTATAAATAAGTACGCTATGTCAAGTACCTTCAGCACGTGCTTAATTATTGTAATACATTTATGAATGTGTTTTTACTAATTTACACATTTTATATATATATATATATATATATATATATAATATATATATATATATATATATAATATATATATATATATATATATGGCGTTCGGTCCATGGAAACAATGGAAGCATTGCTTTCCCACTTAAATGATTAGAAGCGCTATTAAACAATATTAATAACGATACAATTATGATAAATTATCACTAGGCTATACTCCTTTCAAATATTTTTTTAATACAAAAAGCTCGAAATCCAAATCAGTGCATTGAAAAAGGAGGGAAGAGCAATAATTTTGTTGCGTCGAGACGGGCGCCAGTGGAAACAACCTTCAGAATTGCTTCTTTTGTTTGATTTACTATATTCGTGTTTTACAAAAAAATTATCAATTCACCGACAATTTCACTGTTTATACGATAGTATATATGTAATAAATGATATACAATAAAATTACTGATCGCTATACTTGGGGATGAATTAATATTATGTCTTAAAAGAATAAAACAAAAATTATCGATGGAAACAAACCCATAACGCATTCATTTCTTTAGGCAAAGCGTGGATCGTGGAAGCAACTTAGAGAGTTGCTTATTCCTGCTATTATGCTAACAGAATCCTTTTAAAGCGCTTGATTAATGAGCTTATAGCATTAAATGACTAAATAACTGGCAATTATTGCCAAATATATTTTTAGAAGAAGAAATACAAGCTAATTGTAATTAGAGTTTGCTTAGTTATGAGTAAATCAAAGTGAAGTTGTTATATTGAGGTCAATGTCGTTCGTCAACTGCCCATCCCCTTCCTCCCCAGTCCTCTTCGCGGGGATAGAGGATAGAGTTGGTGTATAAATAAAAGTGGTTGGTATATATATATATATATATATATATACACACATATATATATATGTGTGTATATATATATATATATATATTATATATATATATATATATATACAGGGCGTTAAACCCATTAGAATTAATAATGGCAGTCAGACTAAGCTTTGAACAAAGGAAATTCATTCTAAAATGCTACTGGAAGTGTGAAAACGCAGTTGAAGTGCAAAGACAGTTTAGGAGGGAGTTTCAAACAGATCCACCAACGCGACTTACCATCACTCGAATTAGAGATAAGTTTGAAGCCGATGGAACTGTTCAGAATGTCCACAAGAAGCGTTCCGGAAGACCACGGACATCGACAAGCCCCACAAAGCAAGAAAGAGTACTGGAAACGTATCACCAAAGTCCAAGAAAATCTGTGCGGCAAGCGAGTCGTGAGGTAGGAATTTCAGAATCGTCTGTCCAACGCATTTTGAAGCGCTGTCAATGGAAAAGTTACATTCCAAGATTAGTCCACGATGTGGATGTGGATTGGACGAAGGGGTTTCGTAGAATACCCTCCGCGTTCACCAGACCTCACACCACTAGACTTTTTTTTATGGGGATACTTAAAAGACAAAGTCTACGCTATAAAACCTGCAACAGTCGCTGAATTGAGAGCAGCCATTGAACGAGAATGCACACAAATACCAAACGAAATGTTTCGTGATGTTTGCGATTCCATTGCTTCGCGTTATCAGCAGTGCCTGGACCAGAACGGACGTCAGTTTGAAAACAGGCGTTGACAAAACAATTAAATAATGTCTGTAGATTCTATTACATTTTGAAAATGAAATGTATTTTAATAAACACTGCCTTTATAAGTATTTAAAGTGTGTATACATTTTTTTGGGACGCCCTGTATATATATATATATATATATATATATATATATATATAATTGTAATTAAAAGTATGCAAAACTGATTCTGTCAAAACTAAATATTAGGTTTAACGATACAAAAAAAAATGGTAACAATTATAAAAAAGGATAAAATATATAGAGTAGTAGAGTACTGTTTAAGACAGTATCGTGATTATTACTTGTGGTGTACCGATTAATCGGCATCGGCTTCGTCATCGGCCAAATTTAGCCGATTCTCTTACCGATTCTTTGACATTTTGGAATTTTCATTACAAAATGAAAACTATATTTATAAAAAATTGAACATACAAAAGTCTCTATTTATGGGACTAGTATGTTTCATGGACTGCTCTCGATTTTCCTACGAAATTGCAAACAAGGGCAGTCGATGACCCTGATTTTGTTTCTGCAATCGGTTTTCTTGAGAAATGATAAAGAAAAGTGTTATTGGATATTGAATAAATTTATTTACTGAAACGACGCAATACACTCCAACATCTTTTTGAATAAGTCCGAGCTGGTATGGCGCTTACGCCATACAAATTCACAAAGGTACGAGTCAAGTTGGTCGCGATCTAAAGCTAACTATCCATTTTTTATTCAAATTGGCCACAATGAAAATTTTTGCTGCTATTTGCAATGTTGAAGAAAGAAAATACCTTCAACATAAGGAAAAACAATTACTTTAAATATTGGTATTCAGTTTATGAAACTATAATAAAATTATTTTATCATTTTACTGATTAATAAAACAAACATCATTTTAGCTACGGTATATGAATAACTAATTCTGGTACTGTATATTGTGGAGTGAGCTAAGGAAAAGCACTCAAACAAATTTGAAATGTAAAAATATGAAAAGTGAAAGTTTTCACATAAGATTAGTAAACTTTATGAAGACAATTGACTTTTTGGATCTTTTCGGTTTGACGGCCTGTAATATTTTTTAACATTACTTGTTTTTTATTGTCCAGTTTTTAATCGAGGATTTAAAAATTAACATTCATGTTTTAGAGAAACAAGTAGTGAGGCAGTTATATGCAATTTAACAAATTTAAAATATATATTTTTAAACTGTATTGGGATTTTTTTGGTTTGACGGCCGGCGGAAAAAAACGAGTCATGGCTACGGGACCGTCAAATTCTAGACTTTACCAACTGGTTAGGTTAACTGAATGCCCAGTTGGGTTAACAGAATGCCCGGTTAAGTCAACTGTACGCCCTTGGCGATTGGTTAGGTTAAATCATGATATTTTCGTTAGTTTACTGTCAAAACAAACGAAAATATCATGATTTAACCTAACCAATCGTCATGAGCGTACAGTTGACCTAAAACTTTCAGGGATTTTGGAATCTTAAAGTGTATATGCTATTCTCTAAACTAAAATGTATAACTGCCTCACTATTTGTTTCTCTAAAACAGGGGTCACCAACCTTTTTTTGTTCACCGCCCACTTTTACGATTTTTTGAAAATTAAAAAAGCTTATCGCCCACCTTAGATCAAAAAGAATAAATCAACATAATCGATAAAATAAATAATGAAATAAATGTTTAATTACCTTTAATATGAGCCCACTAGTGGGCGCTACCGCCCAGGTTGGTGACCCCTGCTCTAAAACATGAATGTTATTTTTGAAATCTCGATTAGAACTAGACAATAAAAAACAAGTAATGCTAAAAAATATTACAGGCCGTCAAACCGAAAAGATCCGACTTTTTAAAATATTGGCAAAGAATAAGCATCGGCATCGGCTAAATTTTGGAATCGATACATCACTAATTATTACTCTTTGTACAATGATTTGAAACTGTTTTAAAAATTTGAAATGACATAAGAAACAAAATGACAGCCCCAATGTCCAGAACTGGAACTGAGAGAAACGTTAATGGTGAGTGGTTGGTGTTGTTGTCTCCTCTACAATTTTCAACGGAGGTACACCTTGGAGGAGGCAGAGAATTACTCTCTTCCCTCTTGCGAGAAGGTATAGTGTTAGCATCTGTTGTCACCTTTAATAGGGGCCTGCTGGCCCCTTATGGTGTTAGTAGGACTCGGGGTTCGGAGCCCCTTGAGCACATGACGAAAGTTTTCTCAAACAACTAAGCATGTCTGGTTAATCCGGGACATTCTCCTGAACGTGCCTGATTGAGCTCGGCTATCTTTGCTATCCTCGGTTTCCATTCTATTTCATCTCTTTTCCCTTCCCTGTCTTCCTTCTTATACTTTCTCGTTCCTCTTCTTCCATTTTTTTCATTCTTTGGTAACCATTCAATGGTCGATATAAACAATTTCCCCGACATTTATTTTGCTTGTAAATTACTCGTTTCCCAGAGTCGGAATAATGCCGGAGCTTGGTTCATTCGAAGTATGCAATTAACGGGTTTGGTGACAGTAAACACACAAACTTTTAGAAAACATTTAGTAAATGAATGTTGTTTAAAATGAAAATATGTTTACTAGAATATAGTTTACTTGTTAAAACAATTTTCTTTTTGTCGGAATTTTAATGAGTTTTTTAACCTTTAAAATTATTTATTATTTTTTTTTAGTGTACATAAAAAAACTGAAAGTAAATGAGAGTTCAAATATATTTGTTATTCATTATCTCTGTTTATGATGAAGGTGACATAAAAAGTAAGCTAGGTTAGTAGTAAGTTGGCAAATTCATTGAGGAAATGTCCGTAGTGGACGTTGGTAGTTTGGGTATATTGCATTGCAGTTGGGAACGTCAGTAGTGGTCGGTGATGGTGATGGGTAATGAAGTACATATAGCAAGGAGAATGGGGAGGAGTCACGTTACGACCGTAAAAGTTTATTTACTTAATTTGCGTTAAAAAAAAACTATAGAGGCATACCGGAAATTCCTTTTCCTCGCCTCTTTCTCATGGCTTGAAGATGTAAACAAGGTAGTAAAATCCAAACCCATGGGCAGGAATAAACTCATAGAAAGGCAAATCTTACTTTGTTTCCCGATAAATTCGCGCCAAACAACCACACTACCAGAGCACCCTATAAAAGCACGAGTCCACTTCAATTCGCTCCCATTCCTCGGTCCTCGCTCCTTACTTTTACACCCTTCTCTCAGACCTTCATCGTGTAACTCCACTCGATCTCAGCCGGCCCGCTCAATTTCTGTGTAAATAATTGTTAATCACTGCAAACAAATAATTAATTTATTTCCCAATTAAACTAAAACTACAAAGCACAAAGTCATTTCTGTCTCCTTTATTAAATATTGTTTATTTGGTCAAAAGACCAAATTGGCGACCCTGTAAACATTTCATTTCTACTCAGTTACTGTGTTATAGTGAGCCTACTGTTAACAAGACACTATATATATATATATATATATATATGTTACGCTCAAACATCGAAATCGCTCAGTGAGCGAAAAAACAGCCACAACGCGTTGTGGATGCAACTGTGACCACACACCGATTTTTTCGTTTCATGGCGTGCTCAAACAACCACAACGCGTTGTGGACGATTCGGATATGACCACAACGCGTTGTGGACGATTTGAAAATTACTGAATGCCCGGTTAGGTTAATTGAATGCTCAGTTAGGTCAACTGTACGCCCTTGACGATTGGTTAGGTTAAGGCGTGATATTTTCGTTAAAACTAACGAAAATATCACGGCTTAACCTAACCAATCGTCAAGGGCGTACAATTAACCTAACCGGGCATTCAGTTAACCTAACCGGGCACTCAGTTGACCTAACCTGGCACTCAGTTGACCTAACCGGGCATTCAATTAACCTAACCAGTTGGTTAATTTTTACATTTATGTCTCATTCTAAAGTTGCTTAAAATTAATCGAAACCTACGGGAAAATTATTGACAATAATTTTTTAAAGGACTTTATTTTTTTTTCTAGCATATCTGCTTAACTTTGCTTTTTAATCGATGAATACGTCGATAAATATACGTCGTGTTTATATCATTTCAATATACGTCGTGTTTAAATAGAGTTTGATGAAAGACATCGGTGTATGGTCGTTTCAAATCGTCCACAACGCGTTGTGGTCATATCCGAATCGTCCACAACGCATTGCGGTTGTTTGAGAACGGCCATGAAGCGAAAAAAATATATAACATCGGTGTGTGGTCACTTAAGTGCATCCACAACGCGTTGTGGCTGTTTTTTTCGCTCACTGAGCGATTTCGATGTTTGGGCGTAACATATATATACACACACACATATTGACCCAAATATAAGACGAGGTTTTGTTCAACATCACGACCTTAAAAAATGCAACTCGTCTTATATTCGAGGATAATATTAGAGTCACGTCGTAATGTGTCATACTTACGGTATTTACTCATTACCTATTATCCGGTGACTGAAAACGCCAGGATTGAACGTGTCTGTTATATGCCGATGATTATTTATTCACCAATTTTGTATTTTCGTATCATTGTACGTGAAAAAACATTTTGTTTTGCAAGTTTTTGTTCACTTTTTCTATAATTTTTTTTTAAATATGATTGATAAAAATGTTATATGCCGATGATCATTATCCGCCATTATCGGATAATATATTTCTTTTTAATTTCGAACAAAATTTGTTGGTATTCCACCACAAAGTGATGGTTGTCTAATATCTGAGGCCGTCTTATATTCGAGCCAATACGGCGTGTATATATATAAATTTGCAGAAAAAGGGGTGTTCTCAGGGAACTGATATTTAAGAATAAAAAGGATGATCAACACCCAAGTCAACATAATGAAGATTTAACCTCAGACCTTTCGGAAGTCAAACTTCCATCATCAATGGTATGTTATTCTGCGTATAAATTAAACATACCACTGATGATGATGGGAGTCTGACTTCCGAAACATGATATTAAATCTTCATTATATTGACTTGGGCGTTGATCATCCTATTTATTCTTATGTATATATACAAGGTTTGTGCAAAAGGTATCCTGACTGATGCAATTATAGACAGAATATGGTACTTACAGGGTTTGGGGTTTAATCTCCCTCAAAGTACGCTCCTTCTGAAGCCACACATTTTGGCCAACGATTCTACCACTGCTGAAAACATTTTTTGAAAGCACTTTTTGAATGGCCAAAAGCTGCTCCGTCGAATTTCTTTTAATGGTTTCAACATCATCGAATCGGTGTCCTTTCAGGGTTTGTTTGAGCTTCAGAAACCAAAAAAAGTCGCATGGAGCAAAATCCGGCGAATATGGAGGTTGCTGTAGTTGAGGGGTAACGTTTTAGACCAAAAATTGCTGGACAGGTTGCGACGAGTGAGATGGCGCGTTATCGTGATGAAGCATCCAGTTTGAGCGTAAAAACAACACGAAGAAAACTAAATCCTTATTAAAACCATCTTTACTATCGTGCATTTATTGGTACGGTAGCATCCTTATTGTCGTGCATTACTTTCGTCGGCACCCAACCACGAACGGTGCAATTGATCGGAACAGCAAATTTGAACCGGTAACATCTGGGGGTCACCGGGGAAGGGACGTTACCCCGGGAGAGAAAGCTGAATTTAACAACGGAAACACACTGACGTTTTATAATTAAGCTTTTTAAATATAAAATTTATGAATTAAAAATTAGAACTTAAAATTGAATGAGTTCAAACTCTTAAACTAGATAAACGAGAACAAATAATAATGGTTTGAGTTGCTTACGTTTCTTCGTACCGGCAAAGGTCATGTGACAGAGGGTGTACTTCTCGAAGGTGGTCTTTTAAGGGGAAGAAGAAATGATAGTCTGAGGGAGCAAGGTCAGGGCTATACGGTGGATGGGTGACAACTGTCCACTGAAAGTTGGCAAGAAGTTGGGATGTTGCAAAAGCCGAGTGTGGGCGAAGATCAAGGTGACGTTGTTTTGAAACCACAAAGGGCATTTGTTGTTGGATTTTCTGAAGCCAAACACCGCTGTGAATACCAACAGATATTGCGAGTAACTACAGAAACTAAGAAATGCCATCCGGCGGAAGAGACCACAACTGAGGGACCAAAACTTTTTGTCTTCTTCACGACAATTATCGTTTACACACGGCTTTCGCCACATCCCAACTTCTTGCCAGCTTCCATTGGACAGTTGTCACCCATCCACCGTATAGCCCGGTATAACGTCGACAAAGAATTTTATCAACGCAAATTATCTAACTTATCTTAATTGAGTCTAGCCTAACCTACTTAACCTAACCCTAAAAACCTTGTCGATAAAATGTCGCGTCGTCGACATGTCGTTAGCCCAAAACTTTAGTTCTAAAACTAAAATTATCATACTTTTAAAATCTTTTCATTGTTTAATTTTAATACGAGTTTGAAATTGAGCAATTAACTTAATTGCAGACTTCTTTTCAAATCCACAGATGAGGGACGGAAATAAGAGTTCCCGAAACGTGTTTTATATATATATATATATATATATATATTATATATATATATATATAATGAATAAAACCACAAAGGAAAGGAAACACAGAATGGTGCTCAAGCGCTTTCGTCTAATGACATCCTCAGGAACACTGAAGTACATAAAGAGTTACAGCCTATATATAGGTTACAAAAAAAATAAAAAATATATATATACAATAAACGGAGAAAAAAATTAAAGGATTGTGGGAGGAGCATACAAATTTGTAAGGAAAAACTACCGATTTTAGCACTTTGCCCTAATCCAACACAAGATCAAATGAATTGTTTCCAACCAATGTTATAGTTAATTAAAAAAATAATAATAAATTGAAAAACTAAAAATAAAACTTGTAAGAGGAGCATACAAATTTATACTGGAAATCTGCCCAGTTTTTAGCACTCTGCCCTTCTTGTCTAAGTCCGATATATATATAAAAATAAATTGAAAAATAAAAGTTATTAGAGAAGCATACAAGTTTACCAAAGGTTTAGCACTCTACCCTTCTTGTCTAAATCCGTTCTGAACGAATTCAAAACAACGGGATCGAGTTGAAAAAGACCTTTGCTTATGTTGAAGTTATTTGTAAGTTGGATAATGGCAGACTCAAGAATATTTCTATTAACAATGTTGCTAGAGTGAAACAAAACTGAAGTATTATTCCAATCAATACAGTTATCCCACTGTATTGATTGGAATAATGCTTCAGTTTTGTTTCACTCTAGCAACATTGTTAATAGAAATATTCTTGAGTCTGCTATTATCCAACTTACAAATAACTTTAACATGAGCCAAGGTCTTTTTCAACTTGATCCTGTTGTTTTGAATTTGTTCAGAACGGATTTAGACAAGAAGGGCAGAGTGCTAAAACTTTGGTAGTTTTTCCTTACAAATTTGTATGCTCCTCCCACAATCCTTTAATTTTTTTTCCGTTTATTGTATATATATATATTTTTTTTTTTTGTAACCTATATACTGTATAGGCTGTAACGCTTTATGTACCTCAGTGTTCCTGAGGATGTCATTAGACGAAAGAGCTTGAGCACCATTCTGTTTCCTTTCCTTCGTGGTTTTATTCATCATAAATATTTTTCACGTGTTACTTTCGTGAAATAATTTTCATATATATATATATATATATATATGCCTCGGTGGTGTAATGGTTAGCATCGCTGATTACAAATCCACCGGCCCCGGGTTCGATTCTTGGTGACGGCAGGTGCGCGCAGCAAACCTAGCTGTTTATCCTTTCATACAATAAAAATTGGTTGGTAGATAAATGGGGTACCCTGGGTAGCCTAGTGGTTAAGACGCTGGGCTGCTGATCGGGAGGTGGTGAGATCTAGTCCGAGCGAGGACTTTGTAATTTCTGACCACGGGTCGTGGTTCGGAATCCACGTTAAGTTGTCGGTCTAAGGTAGACGAGCTTGACGTTCGTCAGAATGAACAAGTCGGGCGGAAGCAAAACCAAGGTTAACTAAAGTGTATATATTTATATTCTAAACTGTTGTTACGTAATTATAAGAGAGAAGTTGATTTTACTTTCAAACAATAATTATTGTCTTTCCACAGATCTCAACTTGGCGACAAAAGTGTAATTCTGAATTTGTCTTCCATTGTTCCCTTTCGACCTTCAACCATTTGCTCGTTGAATGCACTCCTCGCAAACAGCTCATGTACGCGTATCTATCCATCCTACACACGTACACAATTCGATATAACGTCATGCTCTCGTATATAATATTATGGCCAACGTGAAAAATCTCCGTTTTTACGCGTCATATAATAGCAGTGGTTCTCAAACTGTGGATCGCTATCCTGAGTGGTCGCGAAGTGTTAGAAGCTTACGAAAAAAGTTTAAAAGTTATCATAAAAATTATAATAATTTGCATTATAATAAATGCAAAAAAAAAAAAAAAAAAAAACTAAATTGTAACATGGAATTAAATTACACATTTGTTCCTGTGTAATGTCCTTAAGATACGTTACACTTTTATTGCAAAATGGTTTCTATTACTTCTATTTATAAAGTAATGACGAATATTGCTTTGTTTTCATATTGGTTAGAATAAGAACTGTAATGCATCGGGTATGAAGTAACCCGTATTTGTCATACGCGAAATAAAAATGTCGACATAATATTAGAGAAGCGCCGATATTGTTGTCCGCTAGCCTGTCAAGGGGTCGCATTGATAAAAAGTTTATGAAACAATAATACGTAATATTAGAGCAAGAATACAGAAGAACTTCCCACCTTCCGCCATATAAGAGTCGCGTTAATTAACATAGTTTTGGCTGACGTAAGAAACCGACTCGCGAGACATGGGCGAATAATATGAAGGAGAGAATGATTAAAAAAGATGGTAAGCGAAGGAAGGAGTTCAACGTATTCACTGGAAAAGAAGATATTCTAAACACTGTAACCTAAATAATTCCCAAATTGTGCCTGTCCCGTCACCCTGGGGTGACTGACGCCAGTCAGTCCCTGATGAGGCGCGAGGCGGTTTAAAAATATAGTTTTAATTAAGAGTAGTTCAAACTATAACCTTGATAGAATTTTGAAAAAGAACGTAAAACAAAGACTGAGTTTAGGAAAAAGAGTGAATAACAAAATTCAAAAACATCCCTTATACAGATACAATGTTTTACTTAATTCTCATTTCAGTTTTTGTGTATTTAATAAACATTCTTAATTATTTTTTTTTCAGGAGCCACGCTTAATACCCAAGTTTTAATCTCGTATTTAAAAAGATAATGCTAAGATAAACTTCGAAATATAAGCCATTATAAAGATTTTTTGATTATGGAAAATGTGGCGCCATAGGACTTTTGATTATGGAAAATGTGGCACCATAGGATAACGTTTTGGAAAACAATGTGTTAACATTTACCAAGGAATACGTACACGCGTATGAAATATTCTGGATGAGTTATTTTAATAAACATATACTGTATTTATTTACACGCCTTCATGATATCATAGAATCATCCGAAAGATTATTTGTTATTTCAGTATTCTAATTTTGAAGTTATTGCTAAATCCACGTTATTAAGATTCAGTTTAATAAACTTAATATCTTTACAAATTTTTAATTCTTACCGCCGTAACATAACTCCAAAATTACATTTTTTTAACATGGTTTCTCCCCATAATTTTCACAGATTCTTCATGTTATAATAAGCAGACATGGAGCTGAGGCCTGGCCTCGGGCATATTTTGCAGGCCGAGGCCTCGGACCTCAAAAGTGGCTTGGCCTCGGCCTCGGTCTCGAGGCCAGCTGAAAAGTGGAAAGGCCTCGTGACTTTCGTGAGGCCTTAGGGAATCCTGATTTGTTTTGTTCTGTAATATTCAACTCCCGGTAGTGTTGAGGGGGGTAAATTCTTCAGGTAAGGACCATACCTGACAGGTGGCCGTATGTGGCGGCATACTTTGATAAATATTATTCAGACAGGTGACTAGTTAGGCGGCAGTCTTTGATAGATACTACTCAGTAAGGTGACCAACGGATTAGTGACAGGTCACTGTGACGTTAGGCACATAAATATTATATATGTCGCAGTATATAAATATTATTCAGTCAGTCAGCAGTACACCAATCGACTTAATGTAGCAAAACTAGTATGGGAAAGCATCAGTTGAAGTGAGCTCATATAATGTGTTTGTGTTATTTATGTGTATAAACTATTGTACTGTATCTATTTCTATAACAAAAAGTAGGCCAAACTAGAGAAGAATACCACCCGGTATACTGATAACTAGCTACTAGCATCGATAATTTTATAACATATAAACTTCTAAATAATATGATTTGAAATGAATATATAATATCGGATGCAAACAATAATTTTGCTAACATCGGCATTATAACCGAGATGTAAATTGTTATATTGTTTGTAAATATTTTTTCGGTCTTTTTCATTTACTTTAATAACATAAAGTATTATACATATAACTTTAAAAATGTCTGATAATGGATAATATCAGGTGCTAATATACTCTTGAATCAAATTACATATATAACATGTTGAAATATCAGGTGCAAATATATTCTTAATATTATAGTTATTATAGTATTATCGCATATATAATTTTATAGTAATGGCATGATATAAACTTCATACCTATAGGCCTACCGTACATCAGAAACATATTTCACATACAGTACAAGCTACAATTACATTAATGATCTTTGATAGACTTTAAGACCACAATTTCTTATTGTCAAGATACATAAAAATGCAAAACTTAAAAAAAAAGGCATCTCCAAATGTAGCTCTGTTTGCAATGCTCGCTAGAGTCGCTAATAATTGTAGCCATTCAGAAATTATACGATGAACACAGTGAGTTGGTACAATCTTGAAATATTTTGCTAGATCATCTTCACATCATAACTTTCCATATTATCATAAATACTCGAAATATTGCGGGTACATTAAAATGAGAAATAAGAACTGCAAGAAATGAGAAATAAAAAGTTATTGGGCTAATGTATGGTGCCCAGGAAATCTCGTTCTGGCAACTGTGTCTGAATGTGTGACCCAGTGTAGGAGTCAGGAATTACTCTACGGAAAAAAGCACAATGCCTAAGGTGAGACGTACTCTAGGGATTAAAGTAGAGTGCATCTCACCCAAGCAAAACGCACTCTATAAGATGAAAATCACTCCAGAGTTGCTTCACACCTGATTTTTTTATTGAGGTGTGGAGCACTCTACTTACTGTACTACTGTGCTTTCAATTGTACATAGTGTAGTGAATACTCTTATTTTAGTTTCAAGATAAATGTTAATTTTACCGTCTTGAATTTCGGAATAGTATAAATTCATTTTAAATTAGTTACCCCATTATAATTCAATTGTGAACCACATTAATACTAATTTTATGTATACTATATTATTTTATTGTATGTAAACATAATTAATTATATATCACAATTGTCAGTTAATTATTTATATTCAAATATTTATTTTAATCTAATGCCATGTCCATTTTACAAATAAATAATAGAAAACCAAAGGTTATATTTTCCACCTTTGGTACTGTCGCAGTTTCGCCTAACGGACTCAATACGGCTAGTGAGATAATCACTGGTTGGCACTTAACTAGCGGCAGTGCTTATGGCTACATCATCCAGGTTAACCTATACCGGATAGATGCGCTACGGTCCCAAGCCGTAGCTTGCCTAGGCCAACGACGACGACGACGTAAACCAACAATTGGTGACCCCGGAGCTGGATTACCCCTTTTACCCGAACGACTAGGATTAGACTGTAACGTCGTTCGTGCCCATCACCCCCTTCACCCGAACGACTAGGACTAGACTGTAATGTCGTTCGTGCCCATCACCCCTTCACCCGAGCGACTAGGACTAGACTGTAACGTCGTTCGTGCCCATCACCCCTTCACCCGAGCGACTAGGACCAGACTGTAATGTCGCTCGTGCCCTCTGCCCCTCACCCCTGCCCGTGCGCTCTGTGCCTGCGCTCGTCTCAACCTCCACTCCTTCGTTGGGAACTTGTCGTCTTGCTTGTACGTTAGCAAGCATAGGAGAAGATGCCTGACGACGCTGGTGCCATCTCCCACTTGAGCGTAAAGCTCCCCGTCTTCTGGCCGGGTGATCCATTTATTTGGTTCCACCAAGTGGAATCACAATTCAACTTGGGAAGGATCACCGCTAGCAGGACAAAATACGATCATGTTTTGTCCTCTCTACCAGCGAGCATCATCTCTGAAGTCCGTGACGTCATCGTATCTCCTTCCACGAGTGAGGACCCGTACAACGATCTGAAGTCTGCCATCCTGCGCCGCACCACTGTCTCCGAGCGTGAGAAACTACATCAGTTAATCTCAAAAGAAGAACTTGGAGACCGTAAGCCCACTCAAATGCTGAGGGCTATGCAGTGCGCTCTAGGCGAACGCGCACAAACCTTCGATAAGGACATCTTTAGACAGTTGTTCTTGCAGAAACTTCCTCCATCAGCTCAGCGTGTCTTGGCCACTATGGATCCTGCTACTCCAGTTGATAAACTAGCAGAAACTGCCGACAAAGTAGTGGAGATTGACACAGCTCCGGTCATCAACGTGAACACACAATCGGAACTGGAGTTGAAAGTGGAAGAGTTAAGTCAACAAACTCAATCACGTTTGTTCTCTGCTACAAAATCAACGGCAAAGAAGCCATTCTCGGTCAAGATTTACGAAGAGGCATCGTTCGAGTTCCGGGAAGATCTGTTTCTACCACTCGAAATTTGGAAAGAAGGCTAGGAAGTGCATCTCCCCTTGCAATTTTTCGTCGGAAAACCCCAGCAGCGAGTCCTAATGGCGTCTAGTACTCGCACTGCCAACCTGTTATTCATAAGGGACAGAAACTCCTGGTGGATCTTGACAAGCGACGCTTATGCGACCAGGCCACACTGCTTTCTGTTCTTGCCAAACAGGTTGCCCTTCCGGACGCCTCGAACTCTGCACTTTCCCTCGTTCCCCCTAATTCCATGTACCAGTGCCTTTTCCAGCGATATCCAGGAATTCTTCAACCGATGCAGATGGGTGATACCATTAAGCACACCATTACCCATCACATTACAACAAAAGGTCCCCCTGTGTTTGCAAAACCCAGACGTCTTGCCCCGGACAAACTGAAAGCTGCCAAATCGGAATTCCAGCTTATGCTGGATCTTGGGATAATAAGACCTTCCAAAAGCAGTTGGTCCTCTCCCCTACACCTGGTCCAGAAGAAGTCAGGAGACTGGAGACCATGTGGGGATTACCGATTTTGAATTCGACAACCATCCCGGACCGATATCCGGTACCAAATGTCCAAGACTTTACTTCTCTTCTCCACGGCAAATCTATCTTCAGTAAAATAGATCTCGTTAAGGCTTTCCACCACATTCCCGTAGAGCCTTCGGATATTCCCAAGACTGCAGTTTGTACACCATTTGGGTTATTCGAATTTGTGAAGATGCCGTTCGGGCTACGGAATGCTGCGCAAACCTTTCAGAGGTTTATAGATGAGGTCACCAGAGGCTTAGACTTTGTTTATGCCTACATCGATGATTTGCTTGTGGCCAGCTCAACGGAAGAGGAACATAAGGAACATCTTTCACTCCTCTTTCAACGCTTAGAACAATACGGTGTTACTATTAATGCATCTAAGTGTGTGTTTGCACAGCCAACCTTGGAATTTCTTGGTCACACGATTTCGCAGCACGGAATTACCCCCCTTCAGGACAAGTGTGAAGTGATAAAAAATTACCCTATGCCAAGTAATCAGCGTGAGTTACGGCGGTTTCTAGGTTTGGTAAATTATTACCACAAGTTCATTAAAAACTGTGCTAGTGTTCTTGCTCCTCTACACGCTATGATCACACACAAACGCAAGGTAACGAAATTGGTATGGTGTAGCGATAGTTTACAGGCGTTCGACAATGCCAAAAATGCTATCAATAGTGCATTGTCTCTGTCATTTCCTATCAGTGATGCCCCCTAACTCTGACGGTCGATGCATCAGATGTTGCGATCGGTGGAGTGTTGGAACAAACCATTAACGGTCAACAAGCACCCATCGCATTTTACTCGAAAAAGCTGCAGCCAGCCCAAACGCGTTATAGTGCTTTCGGACGTGAACTTCTTGCTATTTACTTAAACGTGAAGCATTTTCAACATTTCCTTGAAGGCCGAGAGTTTTGTGTTTTTACCGACCACAAACCTTTGGTCACTGTCTTCAATAAAAACAGCTGTAACCACTCTCCCAGAGTCATCAGGCAACTCGATTATATCTCGCAATTTACCACAGATATCCGCCACATCAAAGGTGTCTTGAACACTCCAGCGGATGCACTTTCAAGGATAGAGATTACTTCTGTTACCCTCAGCTCTACACTGTGGAATGCTATTGCACAGGATCAAGATAAGGATACGGAACTACAAGAACTGCTCAGAGAAGACTCCACTCACTCACTTTCCCTCAAGAAAATGAGTATGCCAGGATTGTCTGTGCCCCTCTATTGCGACGTATCAACAGCTGCTATTCGCCCTTATGTCCCTCCATGTCACAGAAAAGCAGTCTTCATGGATCTTCATAAGCCCTCCCATCCTGGTATCCGTGCTTCGCAACACCTGGTTACCTCTCGCTTTGTTTGGCCCTCGATGCGGAAGGATGTCAAACATTGGACCAAAACGTGCCTTGCCTGCCAGCGTGCCAAAGTCAAAGGCACACCAGGTCCCCCTTTGACGCATTCCCGCCCCCATCCCAGCGATTTGAGGTAATTCATGTAGACATTGTTGGCCCTCTTCCAGTGATTCAAGGCCAACGTTATCTGCTCACCTGTCTCGACCGCTTTCCAGATGGCCTGAAGCCATCCCACTTCCTGATATCCAAGCGGACACTGTTGCAAGAGCCTTTCTTCATGGATGGGTATCAAGATTTGGATTGCCGACAAAAGTCTCACTGACCAAGGTCGCCAATTTGAGTCTTCGCTTTGGAAGAGTTTACCAGCTTGTTGGGTACAGTACATGCGCATACCTGTGCGTATCATCCGCAAGCTAACGGCCTCGTCGAACGCTTCCATCGCCAGCTGAAGTCATCCCTTATGTGTCACGAAGACTCCCATTGGATGGATAAGCTTCCACTCGTTTTGCTTGGTATTCGCTCTGCATTTAAGAGTGATCTGAAGACTACAGCGGCTGAACTAGTCTATGGAACAACACTGCGGCTACCAGGTGCTACTTCACTGCAGGGGATAAGTCATGTGATCCTACGGAATTCGCTCAAACACTTTCCTCTCACATGCAGTCCCTTCAGCCTGTTCCCCCTCGATTGACTAGCCAACAGAACATCTTTATTTCCCCAGCCCTCCAGTCTTGCACCCACGTTTTCGTTCGTGTACCTGTCCCAAAACGGCCTCTCCAATGTCCATATGACGGACCCTATGAAGTTCTCCGACGTACGCGCAAATCATTCCTCATCCAGCGCGGTTCCAAGGTCGACAAGGTTTCTATCGATCGTCTTAAGCCTGCGTTTTTGGAATCAACCTTAAGTGAGGTACATGTAGCTACCAAAAAGGTCCAGAGGAAATCAGTGTCGTTCGGAACTCTTTGAACTTCCTCTCTGGTGGGGGAGTGTGTAGTGAATACTCTTATTTTAGTTTCAAGATAAATGTTAATTTACCGTCTTGAATTTCGGAATAGTATAAATTCATTTTAAATTAGTTACCCCATTATAATTCAATTGTGAACCACATTAATACTAATTTTATGTATACTATATTATTTTATTGTATGTAAACATAATTAATTATATATCACAATTGTCAGTTAATTATTTATATTCAAATATTTATTTTAATCTAATGCCATGTCCATTTTACAAATAAATAATAGAAAACCAAAGGTTATATTTTCCACCTTTGGTACTGTCGCAGTTTCGCCTAACGGACTCAATACGGCTAGTGAGATAATCACTGGTTGGCACTTAACTAGCGGCAGTGCTTATGGCTACATCATCCGGTTAACCTATACCGGATAGATGCGCTACGGCCCAAGCCGTAGCTTGCCTAGGCCAACGACGACGACGACGTAAACCAACAATTTTTAGTGACAACTGAACTGTGCTTCTGGTGTTGTTCGCCACTTCGGTAATTATTCGTTAAATAGCTGCGCGCGACTTTGGATATGAAAATATGTTTTTCTGTGCCGGTATTAATAAACATTGCTAAAGTTACTCCTAGGGTTATCCCTAAAAAATTATTAGCTGAAAGATGGTCCTGGAATATCCAAAAATAACTCGTAGGAGTAACTTTTTATTAATTGTAGAAATACCGCTAGGAGTTTGAGTTTCTGCTATATGCCTATATCTAGCAAGAAGCACGTGTGTAATAACTGTTATTTGGCTAAATAAAGCATAGAAATAAGTAATTTATTTTTTCCGAGTGTACAATTAAGAAACATATTAAAAAAAATGAACAGTAATGGACAAGAAAGCTCAGCAGTGGAATTCCTTGGAGTAGTTCTAGAATAAACGCGACAATTTATCCCAACTACGGCTACATGGAGGTCAGCAAAATCAGTAGAATTAAGTTTGCCAAGCCCGAAGCTCAATAGCGAACTGAGATAAAAATGTAAGGTATTAGGCAAGCCACTTAAGGTGGATAAGATTGCATGTGATGGCAATTGTCTTTATAGAGCTGTAAGTAAGGGAGTTACATTGTCGGAGGAGCATCATGCTACATTTAGAGAAATTGCTGTACAAACTTTAGAAAACACACTGTATAGGCCAAGGTTTGAAGCAATGATTGGGCAAAAATAAATGACTACCTGAAAAGCAGCAACATGGAAAAAAACACCACATGGGGAGGGGAACGGACATAAAACTTATGGCATTAGCTTCAGTTCTGAATACTAAAATAGCTGTATATTATCAGCCACCAAGAGCAACAAATGCAAGTTGGTTTATATATAAACCAATTTATCACCAAGAAGTCAATGAAGCATCAGTGATGACAATTTACTTGATAAATTCTGGTAACCATTTTGAGCGTGTTTTCAGTGTCAGCAGCAAGATTAATTAAAGAGATTTTTAGAATGATCATTAATTAAATGAAATAAATTGTGGCTTATAAAATAATAATGAGTTCTGTTTTTTGCATTCAGGAATATTATGTAGATTGTGCCTGTATAAAACTTTAATGCTCATACTTTCACTTTGTAAAACAGTGTTTTTCAACAGAGTGCATCTCACCTGATGGTAAAATGCATTCAAAGTGAACGGTGCCGAGGCGCAAATTACTCTGGAGTGTGTTTCACCGTCAGGCACCGTGCACTCTAGAGCTTAGCCCACCTAGAGTGGTTGACGCCTGTTACACCGGCAAATGTAAACACAGCGTGTCGGTGTTGTGGTGCGGCCGCATGTGATAGATGAACGTGCTTAATGTTTAATAATTCCCTTTTATTAGGTAAGTGAAGTGAGCTATGTCTTTGTTTATTAATTTTCAGTTACCTTTGGAAGAGCTTTAGGCCTAGGCTAGGCTACCGCCTTCGTTATTTGCATCCGAATGTCACACCTCTGGGTGCAAATACCTTCAGCCTAACAATCTTAAGGCCTCGTGGGGCCTCCCCTAAAAATGTCTCGGCCTCGGCCTCGAGGTCTTTGAAAAATGTATGTCCTCGGCCTCGGCCTTGTGGATTTCTGGAGGCCTCAGCCTCGGCCTCGAGGCATGAGGTCAGGCCTCGTCCCGATGCCTGATAATAAGTCCTTTACCGGATGGAAATGAAGCAACCAAATCACCCACAAACATCAAATGGTTGACAGCCGAAAAAGCAACAGCACAATCTCATCTGCATTCGTTTCGATTGTCAGATGGATATATTAATTATCCATATAAATATTAACAAATAAGAGTATTTACATAATATTCCTCTCTCTCTCTCTCTCTCTCTCTCGAACACCACAATTAACAAAAGGACTGCGAAGTAGCACCGCCACATCTTCTGGCCAAGCACTGACGTTCAAACACGCAAAAAAAAAAAAAAAGTAAAAAGTATTATTATTTAAGTTTGTTTGTTTAAACCCCCATAATAATAATAGAAATAATAAAATATTAATTTACATAAAAAGTTTTTAAGGTACTTGTAGGTTATCTCCCCCCCCCCCACCAATTTTGAGAGAATATTTTCGTTAAAACTAACGAAAATATCACGACTTAACCTAACCAATTATCAAGGGCGTACAGTTGATCTATTATTAATTATAACATTGTTTGTTTCTGGAATAGTATTTACTATTTACTAATAGATCAACTGTACGCCCTTGATAATTGGTTAGGTTAAGTCGTGATATTTTCGTTAGTTTTAACGAAAATATTCTCTCAAAATTGGTGGGAGGGAGATAACCTACAAGTACCGTTTTTAATGCAAATATAGACATTTCTTCATCCTAAAAAATAATTTAAAAGAAAATTGAACATTATTTGAATAGGAATAAAGGGTGCTACTGTAGTATGCGGTCTACCTACGATTGGTTAGGTTTAATCATGATATTTTCGTTAAAACTAACGAAAATATCATGACTAAACCTAACCAGTCGTTAAGGGCGATTGACAATGGGATGTAAACGAACAATTAGTACACAAGATAAGAAGGTATAATTAAAAGGTAGACCGCCGAATCGTAGGTAGACCGCATACTACAGTAGCACCGGAATAAAGTATCTGCTAGTAATAATTTTTAAAGAAAATATTAATTTTTCAAAATTTAATATTAGTTGTTTTAGTTTAAAAAATTTTAATTTTTAATTTTCTTCTAAATATAAGGTTTTTAAATGCAAATATAAAAATTACTTAATTCTACAGACGCGTATTTATTAATCCTTAAACATTTAAAAAAAACTTACAAATTTAAAAAAAAAACCTACAAATTGGTCCATTTTTTGGATAAAAAAAAAATTATCCACAATGTTTCAACCATTTTATGCATCAAGGGAGGTGGGGGTTAGACCCCAAGTTGTATAAAGGGGGTGAGGTTTTTTTTGGGGGGAGAGGGAGAATGACCTCCCCCCAAAGGGGTAACCCTAACATGCCCTCGCCGTAGACGAGTTTGTATTTGCGAAACTCAAGCCCCGCCCGTAGGGCAGGGAGCCGAAGGCTCTGCTTGTAAATGATTTATTACTTATTAATTTCTTAATAAATAAAATCTCTTTCGTGATCGGTGGAATGCAAAATAAAAGATTACATCTCTGTGTTAATAATAACGAGCGAGAAGCGACACAAACTGGCACAAAGCTCAGGCCAACTAATGGTGGGAGGGTAGGGGGGTATGGTCACACATATATTTTCGTTCGTTACTCATCACCATCCACCATAAGAAGTTTGGTCGAAATCGGTTCAGAAACGTAGGTTTTTTCTGCGGACAGACGGACGGACGGACAGACATACACATTTTCGGTAAATTATAGTATTAATTATATTTGTAATCGGATAAATGCAGATTTATACTCTACATTTTCTGTTAAGAAATATGAATTTTTAAGTTTGTAAGATTAAAAAATGAAACTAATGACATGTTTCTGGTTTAAGTGAATCTTAATAATATTGTCGATTTGATGGTACCTCAGAGAGGCCTTGAATCTTGTATAAAAATTGATGACACTAAGCCTTGGCTTTACAGTAAACTGGTGCTATTATACATTATATGATATATAAATCAAATATACTGTATTTCAACCTTTCAAATGTTCCGTGCGATCTCACTCATTTCACGAAGGTCACAGCTTGTTGCCCCTCCTCTCACAACTCCTCAAATACAAATCATGTGTGTGTGTATATATATATATATATACACAGGGTGCAGCATAAGTCGCTTTACCGAGGATAATGAAATCACCTTGTGAAGAATAATATACCTAGAAAAATTATTTTTCTTTGACGGCACTGTTAATGCCGTCAATCATCTTGAAATGTTGCAGAACATGGTGTTGCCTACACTTAGAAACCATCATAATTTTGAAAACATAATATGGCAAAAAGATGGTGCTCCACCACATTTCGGAAGAAATGTTGTACATTCTTAAACGATAATTTTTCAGAGTGCATAGGACGTCGTGGGATAGTCGAATGGCCTCTTCGGTCACCGGACACCCATGTGATTATTCAATCTGGGATAAACAAAGATAGAGTTTGCGGCCAGAAACCTTAGGACTTCGATCACGTGAAAACTTTGATACGCCAAGAGTTCGAGATGTTGAATAATAACAAAGAACTGTGCCATGATATTTATTGTTCATTGTTTCAAAGATGCAATATATGTAATGAACATGATGGAAAACACTTAACTATTTTGACTATTTCTGTAATAAATAAAATATTATTCTTCACAAGGTGATTTCATGATTCTTGGTAAAGAGACTTATGCCGCATCCTGTATATACACTATATATATATATATATATATAATATATATATATATAATATATATATATATATATAAAATACAAGTCAGAATGGTCCCCTGAGATAACTTTTACGAAATACACAGGTCTATTGTGCATGGAACAAGAAACTCTTCTGGGATAATTAAATCCACTATAGTCCGAATAACTAATGGTTAATATGGTTAATGACAAATACTAGTTTTTCATGGTGGAAGTCCAACGTGGGCAATGGGTCATTAGCAAAGAGGCCCCCAAAATATAGCTTCCCTCACCAGGTATCTGCTAAGCAGATAGGACCCAGCTTTGGGATAGGGCCTATCCCAGAAGAGTTCCTTGTTCCATGCACATTAGGCCTGTGTATTCCATATATATATATATATATATATATATATATATATATATGATAATGATGATAATAATGATAATGATAATGATAAACTTTATTGGTGGGACATAAATCCCCCAAACAGTACAATATTCATCAATTAATTGAACAATAAATTTAAAAACTAGAAAATTAGGACTAAAAAGAAGTAAAAACCTACACATAATGAAACAAGTATTAATAAAATTAATAATAAAAACTAGCCAAAGCTTATACTAAAAAATAAAAATAAAAAGTACATGTAATGGAAGGGCTAATATTGGTGTTAAGTGAAGCTATAGAGTATAGACCAACATTTTCATACCAAGAAATCCATAGTATTCTGAGAAGGCACAACGCAGGACTGATGAATAGCTTGAACAACTGCAATGTCTAAGCTCTGAATTCTTCATATTACACTGTATTGAGCGCGTCTTGTTACCTCAGAGAGGGTCGAAACGTTGTGGTTAGCGGACATTTGAGAAGCTAAGCATCTTGGAGGTAACTTCTGCAGCAGTCTAAAAGGTCTGTTATAAAGCAAATTTAGCGTTCTGCAACAACATTTTTTAATAATACTTTTAGCAGAGGAGAGAGCAAGGAGCCTTGTCTAACTCCGCATGAGGAACCAAAGCATTCGATCAATACATTGTCCCATCTAACCATAAAAGTTTGGTGAGTATACTAAAATTTCAATATACGAGTATTTAAAACATACAGTGGAACATTCCTATCTTCTAATGTTTTAAACAGAATATTGTGAATCACTCAATCATATGCTTTGTTTATGTTCAAGAAACAACTATAAATTATATTTAAATACAATCTCCTTCAAAACATAAATACACAGGTAAGTTGAATGGGACCTTTTAAAACCAAACTGATTAGTGGCCTCGGTGGTGTAGTGGTTAGCATCACTGACTATGAATCCACCGGCTCCAGGTTCGATTCGCGGTGAAAGCAGGCAGCGCGTAGTTGATCCAGTTCTTCATCCTTCCATAAAAATAGGTTGGTAGATAAATGGGTACCCAGGGTGGCTTAGTGGTTAAGACGCTAGGCTGCTGATCGGGAAGTCGTGGGATCGAGTCCGGGGAAGGACTTTGTAATTTCTGCCCCCCCCCTCCCCACCGTGTTGGATCGTCGTCTGGATTCTACGTTACGCTGTAGGTCCAACGTGGAGCATCAAGCTTGACCTTTGTCCGAATGAGCAATTCGGGCGGAAGCAAAACCAATTTTATATATCTAAACAAATGCTATGCAATAAGAAAGTATTACGGGATGAAGTTACGCATAAAATGTTCATAAATGAATTGAATTAATCATAGAATAAAACATCAACATCAGTTAAGCTGCATAAACATTATATAAAAAATGTGTTGGAATTTGTAGGGAAACATTAAGTAACCAAGGTTACCAAGGTGTGTATATATATATATATGTATATATATATATATATATATATATATAATATAAAGGCAATGTAAACACGAACAAACCCTATTCGACCTTCAAAAACCTGTGAGGCTAATTTATATAATAATAATAATAATATAACAACACATTCTAGAAATTTGTCAAGAAAGAAACGAGTGCTAAAAATACCATCCCATCACTATCACCAGCTCCTTGAGTGGACGACTCAGAGAAGGAAACAATAACGAAGTTACTGTGCTAAGGCAAACATGATTTAAGGAACTTCAAATTCTGTAAAGACACTCTTTTTTTTTAATTTTCTGCACTAATATTTATAGTAGTGGTGTACCGATTAATCTGTATCGGCATCGACACAATCGGCTATTTTGGAGGCATCGGCATCGGCCAAATTTAGCCGATTCCTCTGAAATTTTAAATTTTTTTATTACAAATCAAAATCTATGTTTATAGAAAAATTTAACATGACGTAAAAATCTCCCCCCCCCCCCCCGCCCCGCTATTTATAAGCATTTTACTCATTTCAAAGTGCAATTGCATAAATATAGTTTACATTCATGAAATGGCAAAGCTTAATAAGTTAAGTTACCCATAATTTACGTGTTATCTAACTAGCTAATATCTAAATATTATAAACTATTATAATCTTCTACTCTATCTCAATAATAATTATGTAGTGTACTTTATAATTTTTATATTAACCCATCTTTTTATGTTAACTTTATTTTAAATGTTTCAATAATTTTATAAAACCCAAATTGTATATTCATTTTTTATTCTATTTAAATAGGCCACCAAAGCCTTGAAATTTTAATGAAAAAGTTCGTTGTTTACGTTGTTAAAAAAGAAAATATGTTCAGCATAAGGATAACTAATCTAAATATTGTATTCAGTTTATGAAACTGAAATAAAATTATTATATCATTTTACTAAGTAATAAAACTATTGGACCTTTTCCAGTTTGTGTACCGTTTTTCATATAATTTATTTTTGATTGGTCATACAACCGCCGTCGATTATAACAACTTTTTAAGAGAGGTAAGTTCTTGATAACCTAACCTAACCTAACCTAACCTAACCTTCTGTTTTACTCTATGCTGTGCCTAACAGAAGCAAAGAAACACTAGAAAGTTGCATACTGTAGAAAACGGTACATAAACTGGAAAACGTCCAAACTATTTACCATCACTTTAGCTACGGTATATGAGTAACAAATTCTGGTATTGTGTATTGTGGAGTGAGCTAAGGAAGAGCATTTAAACAAATTTGAAATGCAAAAATATGAAAATTGAGTTTTCACATTAGTATAATTTATGAAGGGAATTAATTTTTTTGAAATATAGGCAAAGAATCGGCATCGGCTACATTTTGGAATCGGTACATCACTAATTTATGGGCAGCAACTCTGGGTTCATTATAAAGAAGGCTTCTGCAGAACCCTAAATTTGCTTAACAACAGATCCTGTAGATGGCTACATAAGTTACCTCCAAGAGGCTCAGCCTCTCAAATGTTCGCAACAGCACGTCCCGAGCCTTCCTGGGTAAAATGACGCGCTCAATACAGTCTAACGCGACGAATTAAAAGCTCAGACAATCCAACTATTCAAGCTATTTATATATCATAAACCCAGCTGTTCTTCCTCCACACAATAAAAAATTGGTTGGCAGATAAATGGATACCATGGGTAGTCTAGTGGTTAAGACGCTGGGCTGCTGGTGGGGACGTGGTTCGGATTCCACATTAAACTGTAGGTCTAAGGTAGAGTGACAAGCTTGACCTTCATCAGAATGAACACTTCGGGCGGAAGTAAAACCAGGTTAACCAAAGTTATAAACAAATCATATAAAGATTGGTTGTTATTTCATTTTACTTTATATTTATTACAGATTTTTACGTTTGGATTTGAATGTCCTCTGCTCTCTTCATATTGATACTCTTGATACTGGTATATGATACTGAAAACCTGTCTTTTATGCAGATGTATGGATTCTTCGTATATTCGTCGATGGAAAAGAATAAGGAATGCATGCTTCCATGCCCGAGAGAATCACCTCCATGATGCGTGAAGCGCACCTCCGATTACGGAAGCAGTAATCATTACTTTATATATATATACTTATATATTGTACATTGTAGGATTAATGTACAGTGCTTACAATAAGTCTCGCGCCTCTGTCTCGTCCCAAGCTAGTCTGTTAGGTATAAAATGGGCGGTCCTTATGGCAGCGGAGGTGTGTTCGGATTGGTGCACATAATTGCTCTAACCCCATCAATGACGTCCATTATTACGTCACTTCTGCTACATTTTAGTGTTTAAATACAAATGATTAAAAAGCAGAATGAGCAAGTTTCGGGATGTTGGGATGGTTATGGAGCAATCCTAGTCATCATAATATTAGCTGGGCATTACATTATACCGTCTCAATATATACTGTAGACCAGGGGTTCCCAAACTTTTACCACCAAGGACCCCTAAATATTAATTCCGTACGGACATAGACTCCCCACAAAAAAAATTATGAATTCAGTTACAAACTATAGTATATTTCATAAACATAGATAGCTTTTAAATTAATGTAAAATTAAACATTCTACGCTCATTAAACCAGTTTAATAAACACTTACCGAATGTCTAGTGTGAAATGGAAATTTATTTAATACTAGCAGAGATACCCGGCGTTGCCCGGGATGTAAGGGTATGTCAAAATAAGGTAAAAAGATGAACAAAACTAAATGAACACATAAACACAAAGTTTTGGTAATTGTTTTTATTCCTTGAAAACATCACGAAGCAGTTCTCTGTCGAACAACTCGATAAGATCACTGAAGAGCCCCTTGTCCGGATACCATGTCACTCCCAAGGTGTAGAACGCTGTGTTAGGGTGGTAACTGAAGCGTCTGGGGCAGTGTATGGAAAGGATTCAAAAGATAGTTACATTAGAGCAGTACTTAAATCCCGTGACTTTATGCCGTCATTCAAAACTAAACAAGATTTTAATGTATCATTTACTAAATAAAACTGTCTAGTCTACCTACCTACTGTACCTACCTACCTACTGTACCTACCTACCTACCTACTATACCTACCTACCTACCTACTATACCTACCCATTTACTAAATAAAACTGTCTAGGCTACCTACCTAATGTACCTACCCATTTACTAAATAAAACTGTCTAGTCTACCTACCTACTGTACCTACCCACTGTACCTACCTACCTACTGTACCTTCCTACTGTACCTACCTACCTACTGTACCTACCTACTGTACCTACCTACTGTACCTACCTACCTACCTACCTACTGTACCTACCTACTGTGCACACCATTAGATTCCCCGTGAAAAGTTATATCTGATTCACTACCTTAAACACTATTTGGTGCAGCCATATTCATTTCAATAGAGAACAAACAAACAGACAAACAGACAAACAAACAAACTTCCTCTTTTATATATAAAAGATAAGATAAGATAAGATAAGATAAGAAGATAGATAGAAGATAGAAAGATAGAAGATAGTTAATGTTACTATTTTTCCAAAAGCTTAGAGACCCCCTGGAAGCTTCCTACAGACCAGTGTGTAGTGCTAAATAAAGAAGTGAGGGAACCATTTTGAAAGTGTTACTCAGATGCGGGGGGGAGGACAATGGCGAGCGCGGCGAGCCCATACAGCTGGGGGTCCGGGGGCACTGTAAGCCCCCCTGGAAATCTTTTGAAATCTGACCAATTTCAGGGATATTTTGAGGTCATATGCACTGGATATTAGGATATATTCCAAGGTTGAAGATGCAGTATTTCCAGTGTCATTAGATATACGACATCCAGTACGATCAATAAAATAGCTAACAACTGGAATGATTAACTAAAAAAAAGTTAACAACTGGTACGCCGTGGTGACTGTTTCACCAGATCTTTATAGCTAGCATTGCCTCAGTCGAAGCTAAAAGAATGAAGCAGTTAATGATTCTTTCTCATATTTCTTCTAGGGTGGGAATTAAAATTTCATGACGTTAGAGATTTGTAAGTTCGGATTTATTTGAAATAGTGAGGGAACGCCGTTCCGTCTACCAAAAAAAGTAAGGGAACGCCGTTCCCACGCGTTCCCACAGCACTACACCACTTCTACAGACCCCTGGGGGTCTGTACAGACCACTTTGGGAATCCCTGCTGTAGACTATAGAGAACGACTAATTCGGCAAATATCCCAAATCATGGCATGATACCTAAGTTATTTTGACGCAGGTCTAAATTATTTGCTCAAATGCAATGATTGATATTAAGTAATTGTTGGGAATTGTTGTCATATTGTTGTTTGTGATACATATCCTACGTGAAGAATCTAATGATCAAATTCCTCAGTGAACCTCTCACGCGCTCACATTTCGAGGAAGTCACGGTCGTCTCACTAATATAGTTTATCCATTGTTTTAAGTGGTAACCTATTCCATCTTATGAAAGTCATTAGTCTAAAGCAAGACTGGTGGGCCGTGAATCAGAGAAACTTGCATTTGATTTGTTCATCGTAATTATTACGTAATACAGTATACTGTATATAGTAGTATATAGAGTTTATTGGTAGCATATTATATGACAATTCCCATAAACATGTGATGGCCTCGATGTTGCCAGTTTTTATTTTTTTCCTGAAACTATTACCTTCTCATAGTTTGTTTCAACAATGCATATATTATCATCTCCACGAGCGTAGACATTGCAAGAAAAGATTCTAACTAAGGATAAGTAAAGTTCTTTCATGGTCACAATATATACTTTTATAGATGTCAAACATAAAAATACAATAAAATTCTATATTAACAAATATATATTCGATACACATTTACGTCATGGCTTTAACATCAGTATTTCGTATAGCTTCCTCCGGCATCAATAATTTCTTGCAATCGTTGCGGCATAGAAAAGGCCAGATTGTAGGGAATGTTTGGTGTTCGACGTAAGCTCTCCCAACTATTCCTCGTTAATCATTATTGCCCAAAGGTTTTCAATCGGATTCATATCAGGAGAACGTGGTGGCAGAATTAGATTAATAATCTTTGGCTCCCTTTTCTCCTCCTTCGTAATTCCCCACCCAACCTCGTTTCCTTCGACATAGCAACGCTTACCTCCATCCTCATTCCACTTCCTTCATTAAACCTATTATCGCTTTTACTGTCCCTTCCTTCCATCCTTCAATGCCAGCGTTCTTAAACCTAGCACATAAATTATATAATATGGAATCTAACACCTTAGATCTCTACGCATTCATGTTACTTGAAGATGCCTGTGTCTTAGGGGAATCTAAGTGTTGAGAGTGGGCTTGAGGGGTAGTCTATAGATTACTACAGATGACCTTGAACGCTCCAACTATTTAAAAATGATTATTTATTACGCAGCACATCATATGGCATAATACACACATGAATTTAAGTATCTTACACTATAGGAATGAAATTGAATCCTACCAGAGTTAAAAAGTCGCAAAATATGATAGATTAGTTTTGTATTAAGAGGTTACTAAGAGAAAAGGATTTGGGATAGAGCGGAAGGCAGAGATATTTTCTCGAGTTTTCGGTTGTTATTAACGTTATATGGATACATTGCCATGCGGTGTGATCAGAGAGAGAGAGAGAGAGAGACAGACAGACACAGACAGACATACAAGAGAGACAGAGAGAGACAGAGACAGAGAGAGACAGAGAGAGAGACACACACACAGAGAGAGACCAGAGAGAGAGACAGAGAGCTTTTAAATCACACCTTTTAAATGTTCGTGGGTAAGTGCTTCACGTATGTTATTTTAGTCCAGGTAGTTTATGTGGAGGTGTTAACGTAACTTGCACTTGGGAGTTGGGACTGTTAATTGTAAGACAACTACCATAGCTGGGACTGAGACACGTTATCCCCTGCATACTCTATTGCCCAAAGGTTTTCAATCGGATTCATATCAGGAGAACGTGGTGGCAGTATGTCTCTATATATAAATAGATAGAGTGATCGACACAATGATAATGTGCGTAATTGATGGGGTTAGAGCAATTATGTGCACCAATCCGAACACACCTCCGCTGCCATAAGGACCGCCCATTTTATACCTAACAGACTAGCTTGGGACGAGACAGAGGCGCGAGACTTATTGTAAGCACTGTACATTACTATTGTTCATTCATTTCTCGTGTGTAATCTAGGACTAAAGACACATTACTCGCGATTGTCCAGTTCTTATCTCTCACGTATAATACTAATTTCTTTGTATGATATTAGTATAATACCTTCAATAATGACCTTACATTTGTTATATCGATAATGATAATTTAAGATTAACACATACCTTAATTATTAATAATACTTATTCATGATTTATTTATTATTAATAATAACTGTTTTATTTTTAATAAGAGCCTAGTAAAGCTTAAAACTTAAGGGCCAAATTAAATAAAATAAATAGTCCAGTTTCACAGTTATTTATGTCATTGTTAATTGTAAGACCACTGTATTTATTTTGTTAATAATAAACGTTATTCAATTCAATTCAATTCAATATAAGGGGTGGCAAACAATGATTGCCCACCCCCTGCAGAGATGAAACTAATAGAGGTACAAAAAACCTGATTGTTGCATCTTTTAGACAATTTAATTCTCCGTCTAAACAAAACCACTCAATAGTTGGTGTTGCCTCCTCGTGCTTGGCGGACGGCTTCAAGTCGGCAAGGGTAGGAGGTGAGGAGAGACTCGAAAGGGTCAGTGTCGTACTCAAAATTTCGGAGGATTGTTTCGATGTGCTACTCTATGGTCCAGCGGTAGAATCTTTCAGGATCCATCCTGAAAGACCGAGTGGAATCCCTGATGCTTGCTGAACCACCAGCCACCCGATTCTGCCGCCGGATCATGGAGCAGCACATCGAAACAATCCTCCGAAATCTTGAATACGACACTGACCTTTTCGAGTCTCTTGTCACCTCCTACCCTTGCCGACTTGAAGCCGTCCAACAAGCACAAGGAGGCAACACCAACTATTTGAGTGGTTTTGTTTAGACGTAGAATTAAATTGTCTAAAAGATGCAACAATCAGTTTTTTTGTACCTCTATTAGTTTCATCTGTGCAGGGGGGTCAATCATTTTTTACCGCGCTGTATATAGACACCGGGTGATTACAAATGATCTTTCCGATTTTAAACATTTATTATGAAAAAACTAACAAAGCTACAGCGAAAAGCAAGATATACAAATAAGGAAGAACTTAAAAAGTTTTATTCACAAGCTATTGATGTTCAATATGAACTCCTTTTGTGGCTCTGCAGATATCAAAGCTGTAGCCGTCTGTTTCTCTTCATACATTTTATAGCATATCATACTTAATTTTTCTAACAGCCTCACGTATCCTTTCCTTCAAATGTTCCAAAGTTGTTGCCAGTGGTGCAACAAAAACTTCATTTTTGACATAGCCCCAGAGGAAGAAGCCGGCGAACGAGCCGGCCAAGGAATGGGCCCCCCACGCCCGATCCAACGATCAGGCAATTGCTCATTCAGGAATGTTGCAACCTCATTGTGGAAATGGGGTGGCGTACCATCCTGCTGAAACCACACATCAGCTTTGTCCTCTAGCAGAGTGATAGTCAACTGGGGTGTATGAAATTTTTTCAGGGGTACATGGAACTGACGGGGTGCATGGAGGGGTGCATGGCATGAACAGTGTGCATAGGGGTGCACAGTACGAAAGGAGCCTTTTGCTAGAAAAATGTTGGATGTATATTGTACATGTTTTTGTCCACTAGTCATAAAGTATTGAAAAGACTAGTGCAAATAGTGTAGTCATGATGAGAGTGTAGTGTTCGTTGACTGTGGTGTGTATATATTTAACCTGTGGTGTGTGTGTGTGTGTATTTAAACGCAAGTCGTAATACATAACACTGGAGAACACAACTTTTGGTGACTTAGATGTTAGACCTGTTTCTGGGTATATTGAGGTCGCTGATTCTAAAAATGACATTAGTTTTTCTCCATCAGCTCTGCTTATCAAGATATGATATATATCTATATATATTTCTATATAATGTATATAATATTATATAATTGCTGACTGGCAATCACTGTTGTTGTCAATTGAATACAAAAGTATGATGAATGTCAGCAAAAATAGTGTATTAACATCAAACAAGCATAAGGTACGAAAAATATTTATTAAATTCAAACAAGCTTGAGACACGAACGGCAAAAAAAATTCTTTCATTGAGACATCTCACATAAACCGCGTTTCTGAGATTTCTTGCGATGAGATGTGCCAGGACATTCGCGTTGGATGCTCCAGCAGTAATCTGCCATCATGTGAGTATCCCATCGTCCGCGGTACCGTTCTTCCATGGTCCTTAGTTCTTGGTGAAATCGTTCACCCTGTTCCTTGCTTAGATCACCGAGGTTATCTGGGAAACGATTCAAATGACTGTGGAGGTAATGCAGTTTGATGCTCATTTTACAGCCAAGTTTACAAAAAGAAGAGAGCATATTCTCCACTAGTTCACCGTAGTTATCGGCCTTATAGTTCCCAAGGAAATTCTTCACAACCATACTAAACGATGACCACGCACGTGCCTCAATGTTGTCCATTTAATCTTGGAAACGCAGGTCTTTCATGAGTTCCCGGATTTGCGGTCCATCGAAAATACCTGCCTTCAGCTTTTCCATGCTCAGCGCAGGAAATTTTCTACATATGTAGCCAAAACACGTCCCATCTCTGTTCAAAGCCTTATAAATTGTTTCATCAAACCTAGTTTGATGTGCAGTGGTGGCAATATGATCCTTTCTCTGTCAACCAAAGCTTCTTTGATGATATTTTTTTCTCCAACCACCATGTTTTCTCTCAGAGGCCACTGTCTTCTCACCCAGTGTTCATCTTTAGTTCTACTGTCCCAGAGACATATAAAGCACGGGTACTTGGTGTACCGCTCTGCTGGCCCAGGAGAAAATTCACCATCTTCAGATCCACACAGATCACCCATTGGTGGTCTCGGTATGATATCTTTTCTAGGACTAGGGCGACTGTCCCGTGCTCTTCTCTCATACCGACTGAGTGACCAATTGAGATTGATCTGTATCTGTTGCCGTTGTGTAGAAGAACACATTTTAGGCTCCGTTTGGAGCTATCTATGAATAACCGCTATTCACTTGGTGTGTATTCCGATATGCCCATTTTCATCAGCAATCCGCGCACATTGCTGCAGAAAACTAAATCGTTCTCTTTTGAGAAGAAGGGCAGTAAATCCTTTTCTCTGTCACGATATAACGTGATTTTGGTTCCCGGCAGCAGTAAATTTTTTTCTCCCAGCCTGGAAGCTAACAATTCAGACGATTTCTTCGAAAGACTTAAGTCCCTTATGAGGTCGTTTAATTCGTGTTGACTAAAACCTTCTGCAACTGATGACGGTCCTTCGAAATCACTGTCATTTTGCCCACATATGCTTTCTTTGTCAGTAACAGATTCATCATCTTCTTGAGGGAGCTTTGGAAGATGGCTGAATGATGGGACAGGTATCTCATCTGAATGTGAAACAGGCCGTCTAGCTGAGTCTATGTCAGGATACGTCCATTTACTCCGGTTACGTCCATTGATACCCTTTATATTCACCAAACAAAAGTAACAGTCATCACTGTGGTTTCTCTGTTCTCTCCATACCATTGGTATACCAAATTTCAGGCACCTCCTCTTTCCGTTGGTCCATTGCCGCAGATGCTCCGTACACGTTTTACACACAGCATGAGGAGCCCATGGCTTATCTTGGTCCCCTAGTTGTACTTTGAAAGAGGCAAAATAAGCTTTTTTCACAAAATCAGTAATAGTTTTTCTCTGTTCAATGAACGTGTACTCTCCGCAGATAAAACAAAACACATCTGGATGATTTAAACACTTTCTTCGTGATGAAGCCATGTCAACACCTGTAACAGGAAAGAATTCACGTTAGTACATGTACAATACACATGCAAAACAGCAACATCAGCAAAATCATAGCTACAATTTAATTATACAGATGCATTTAGATTTACGAGCAACTCATAATACCGTTCCAGAAGGGTAATAAAGTAGGTAATGACGTATGCAATATCTCAAAAACTAGAGCTGCTAGAACAAAATGGATGATATTTTCTGAATCAGTGGCCTGAAAATATCCAGAATAAGGTCTAAAATCTCAGGCACCAAGAAAAAAAAAATTTTTGTTCCCCAGTGTAATAGGCCTAATTGGATTTTTTCTTCCCTGCAGATGGCTCTTTTTAAATATTTCAAGAAAACTGTTACTGAAGAACAACAGCCTGTGATACTGCATGAAAGGTCCAACACAGATGATAGAAATTTGACTGTCAGTCATTCTGATGAGGAACAGGAAGATCAGATCATTGGTGTTGAAACGAATTTGAAGCGGAAAGTGCAACATTCATCGGGTTTCTCCAATCCACAGAAACCAAAGAGACGGAATTGGAGTGATGACTACGTGAAGTATCTACAGATCTACAGATCTACAGAAGCTAAGGCTAACAAAGACCCTAAGATCCACTCTAAGGTTAGCCCGAGAGAAAGGAAAGAGTAGCGGGTTAAGAGAAGAGAAGAGAATAAGGGGTTAAGTAAGAGCAACACCTATCACTCATGGGTTAACATTCATTCAGAAAAAGAGGAAAAGTGTCTCACCATCATCATCCGCCGGCCACTGCCGACAAGTCAGAAAAATAGTCGGAGAGAATAGGAGAGGGGTGAAAGATGAAAAGAAGTAAAATAAGAACGCTTACAAACCATGCAAACACAGTCTTAACTCACTGTCATACCATGCAAACTACAAACATGCAAGAAAAGAGTTAGAGACATGAAAAAAAAAAAAAAAAAAAAAAGTAGGTAAAGTTAAACAAAAAGTGGGTTAGTTTACGCTATGAGCTACATCCCTTCTGTTCTGTGAAGTATCAAAATCCGAGTCTTGTACCCTCCAAGCTGCTTTCTCATCTCAAAATGCAACACGGTGACCATAAAAACAAGTCAAAGAAGTCCTTCGAAGCAACTCTAGCTGAACTTAGAAAGCAACAAAACTCTTTCGATAGCATTGTTGTCCATCGGGGAAGGGAAGAGAAGCCCTTGCTAATGGCATTAGTGAAAATAGCACATGTTCTCATGAAATCTAAGAAGCCTTTCACTGAAGCCGAGAAAGTCATTCTTCCATGCTTGGGAATAGCTGCCCAGTGTCTTCAGGGGGCGGGGGGAAGAAAGCAGTTGACAAGGTGCGGAATGTTCCGCTTTCAGACACCTCGATGAAACGTCGATCTGTGACAGTCGCTGAAGATTTGAAGGATCAACTGCTCACGAAGCTCAGAGGAGCACCCTGCTTTGGTGTGCAGTTTGACGAATCCACTGAAGTTGGAAATGTGGCTCAATTTTTATCTTACTGCCGCTTTCCTGATAGTCAGTCGAAGAAAATAGTCGAACATTTGTTATTCTGCTTACCAGTTGGTATGCAGACAACAGCTGAAGCAATTTTCATCAAGGTGAATGAATTTATGGACATGAATGATCTGAGCTGGAATAAATGTGCTTCTGTCACCACAGATGGAGCTGCAGCGATAGTTGGAAGCAAGGATGGTGTTACTACAAAAATAAAGGATGTTATTCCCAATTGCTGTTCGATTCACTGCATTCATTCATTTCTTTGAGAGAAGGATTGTGTGTTTCTGACAGAAGTAGATGAGAAGGCTTTCAAGCTCCAAGACAACTACTGGGTTGCCAGGCTATCCTACATACTTCAATCTTTGAGCAGTTGAACGGTTGAACCTTTCCCTCCAAGGCAACGGCGGGGATATATTCGACGTGACTGGTAAGGTTGAAGCTTTCAAACTGAAGATGAGCTCTGGAAAAGGAGAACTGAAACGAAGGACTTCACTGATTTCTCCTCCCTTGATCAATTCTTGAGGGAGTGCAACTGGGAAGTGGGGTCTCCCTCGCTGGAGGAAGATATGAAGGATTTTGTTATCTTCCATCTGGAAACTCTGAAAGAGAACTTCAGTCTTTATTTCCCTGATCACGAGACAAGAGCACTGGAAGAGTGTATGTGGATTGTGAACCCTTTTTTCTCAGCCAATGTTCAGATCTCCCAATCTGGATTCGTTGATGACTACACTCCTAGACTGTCAACAGAGTTTTCCCAGAAGTCATCATTCCAAGAATTCTCCTATTATAAAGATTTCTGGGTCTCACTTTTGAGAATTCCAGACTACCAAGGACTTGCCCAGAAGGCCATGACCTGTCTTGTGCAGATGGCAACGACGTACCTGGCAGAGAGAGGTTTCTTCAGTCTGATGGACATCAAAACCAAAAAGAGAAATCTGTTGCTCGATGTCGATTCTTTAATGAAGGTGGGGGCACTGGAGAATGGAATAATACTCGTTTTGAAAACATCGTAGAAGTAATGCGGCAGCAGGCCAGCCATTGAATGGTGTGGTATTCATTGAAAGATGTGCAGTCAATAGTGTTCATTGAATGGTGTTCAATGCCAATAGTATTCATTACTTAATCTTTTCTTTTCTAGTTTAGTTAGTTATATATCTTTATTTTCTAAATCTAACACCTTTATAACTATTAAGTAACTGCTTTATTTTATGTATAAAATGTGTGCTATTATTTGTATTTTATTTTTGCATCTTAATTTTTAAATATACCATGTGTGAGGAAAAAATAATGGTATTCATATTATGTGAATGTGTGTACTGTGTTAATTCTGAAAATAAAGCACAAAGGTGAAGTAAGCATGCAAATTTGTGGCAATTTTCCTTCTGGGGAGCGGGAGCATGAGTTTCTCAAAGCCTGGGTTAGGAGTGTACGAAGTTATAAAAGGTTGAAGAACACTGCGGAGTCTAGCAGTTGGGGCATCAGCTACAGCTGTAGCATATCGCGGTAAATGATACCGTTAATTGTTTGCTCAGCAAAAAAGAATGGACCGTACACTTTTTCAGCGATAAGAGCATAAAACACGTTAACTTTAGGACTATATCTGATGTGTTCAATATTACAAATTCCCTTAAATATTCTTTATTTGTATATCTTGCTTTTCGCTGCAGCTTTGTTAGTTTTTTTCACAATAAATGTTTAAAATCGGGAAGATCATTTGTAATCACCCGGTACCGATATACTTAATTAATAATAATTAACTATTCAGAGGTTTTGACTCCCAAGAATTCCTATCAAACTTCCCGTCTCTCTCTCCTCTCTCTCTCTCTCTCTCTCTCTCTATATATATATATATATATATATATATTATATATATATATATACAGGGTGTCCATAAAGTCGTGCATCATAGGAAAACACATTTATTTTGTTTATTTATTTATTTTGTTTTATTTACTTGTTCGAAATGATTCTCACCAATCTCAAAACACGTGTGTAAACGAAAAAGCAGGTTTCTTTGAATGTTCCTCAACATATTTGGCCTGATGAAAACATAAATAAATAGACACTGCTTATGCTTCTATGATGCGTGACTTTATGGGCACCCTGTATATATATATATATATATATATATATATATATATATATATATATATATATGTAGCGGATCGACAAGAAATAGACCAACAGATAGACAGAAATCCTTTCCTTCCACGCTATCATCAAACAGTCTTGGAAAACACACGTGGGCAAAAATCAAACAATGGAAAGTCTGTTTCTTCCCAAAAGGCGAGCGCAAGCCCTTATTAACAAAAGGACGCGCTCACAAGGCGTCTTAAGATTTGGTGCGAAGTCCTACGTCACAGGAACTACGTATAAAAGCGAGCACCCACTCACACTCCTTCTCACTTCGTTAGCGCTTCCATTTCGTTAGACTACTCTGTACGATATCATCTCTTCAACCGCCTTCCGGCCTCCTGCCGGAGGCGAGGCCTGCTACTTCCTTCAAGGCCTAAGATTTATCATCAAGCCTTCAAATTTATCTACATTCCTCGAGATATATTCAGCACCTCAGGCCTACGCCTGCAAGATCATTTAAGGCCAGCCTGCACCTCGAGAAGTAACATCACCTCAGGCCTCCGTACGAAGTCTACATCCATCATCTCGAGAGGCTTAATTAACGGACAACGACAACTCGAATCTACGTTAATAGGTTCGTCTTCAACCCGCCTTCAACAGGGTTACATCGTCCTAAGATAAGTACCTCCTATTCTAAGTACTCTTGTGAAGCCTACATTAGCCTGCCGCCGAACGGTAGGCTATACTCCCAAAGTGTGTAACTCAGCGTTCCAACTGACTCTCGTGAAAAACGCAGTAGGCCTGTTTCCAATTCAAGTGTCATTTCAATACCGTATTCCGCGTATCATCCGTTATTATTTTCATTCATATATTTATGTGTTAACTAAATATTCTCTTGACGTAATCACTTAACATCACATAATGGTCTTATATATAAATGATATTGTGTAATCATTGTCAGCATTTCAATCCATTATATATTAGGCCGCATCAATTATTCTATGTGCATCCATGCAATCATTTAGCCTACTTAATCAGTGTCACGTATTCTATTCAATGTACCAAACGCACGTGTATTCTTTATATCATTTACTAGGCCCATTCAATGTTCCATGTCGCATGCCATTTACATACCATCAATGAGTACATTACTTATTACGTGTCAATTAAGCTATTAACATTTCATCTTATTAGCTAAGTCTCTGTCATAAGCATAACGTAAAACTATCAATTAATTACTGTCAATTCTTTGTTATATCACAGTGAATAAATAACGGCTTTATTTTCATAATAAAATACAAAACTATAAGGTGTCTTTTATAACCTTAATATTAATTTGCTTGGAATCAAATAACCATTTATTCCAATCGGTGATACTGTATAACAATATAAATTATTATTAACCCAGCCTTTCATTAATAAGCAATCAGTCATTGCATCAATTAATCACTAGCATACAATTAAATCATTATCACCTTAAACGGCTAAAACTAGGTCCAATATATATATATATATATATATTATATATATATATATATATATATATAGTACTGTACCTATTCAGGTATAAATGGGGTTAACGAGCAAATTTGAAGAGAGATGAGAAAGGATTAAAGAATTTTTAAAAGTTTCAAGTTCTATTCCTTTGCTGTACAAAGATCTCCTCAACTTCGTCAGATATGCATGGTAACAAAAGGAGGATGCGTAACCTGGAGTAGCACCTGAACACACACACACACACACACACACACACATATATATATTATATATATATATAGAGAGAGAGAGAAGAGAGAGAGAGGAGAGAGAGAGAGAGAGAATTCTTAGAATTGAACTTGAAGCAATTAATGACAAAAGAAATTACAGAATTTTATATAAAGAAACAAATGTTTGCAACAAATAACGTTTTGGATCCACCGCACTACCCATGATCCGCTTACTGATACCACGAACAATAGCTATGGAACTTTGAATGGAGGCGCCATCAACTGAAGACACACGATTGTATCCGTTCGTACCCCGACTGGAGGTAGACCCGCCGTGAGTGTCCTCCGATGAACTTATGAAGGATGATAAGGGGACGACAAGGGTCGAGAATTTTACTTGTCCCGACAATGTAGCTGACAATGTGACCTTTATAAAGATGATTATTAAAAGAATACAAACTCCTTTAGTTCAAAAGGTAACGAACTGATGATTTTGTAGTGCTGAACATCTTGAAAATCTTGGACTTTACTAAATATATGACTTATGAGGTCACATAGAGAAGTTATGTCATTTTTATGCGATTATATGATGTAAATCACTCTCTCTTCGCCGCAATGTTGCCTCACTCTCTCTTCACTATCGCTATTATAATGGCCACTTCTTCTGAGCTCTCTAACTGCATGCCTCCTTTTTTAAGAAAAGCACACATTCAATTCTCATTCCTTTTCTGTCCAATCCTCTAACCGTTTAACGCAAGGATTAATCGGTATTTTCAATCTTTCATCTACTCAACCGGTCAACTTTGGAACAGTCTTCCTCAATCCATCTTTCCCCTTGTCTATGACCTACAATCTTTCAAACGCAGAGCGTCCAGGCATCTCGAAAACCTTGGACGTTGATTTTGGCTCTCTTCTTCCCCTATAGAAGGAGGAGTCGTTTATGCGGACATTCACCCTTGGCTCTTCCTTCTTGCATAAAAGAAAATATATCGCATGACCGCACAAGGAGTACAAATTTCGGGGAACAAGAACAATAAAGGTTTCATTCTCGAGTAGTGGAAAGAATCTTACCAAGTTGCTAAGTCGTGAGCTGAGTTGGTCAGAAGACTGGGGAGAGCTTGTCAGAAAACTGAGTCGAGCGAATTAGTTCTACGGCCACATCATATGTGACCGCTGACTTACCAAGAGAAAGGAGGCTATTCCACAAAAACTTGCTTCGCTTTAAGTTCAATTTGCCTGAACGAAAAGAAGACATCTTTAAAGTTTTTATTTTTTTGCCGACTAATGAGGTTCAGGGCGCTAACTCTTGGATTATTATTATCAACTCTATTGGGAGTCGAACCTCCGACCTCAGCGTCATCACTTCGCCTATAAGGAAAACGGTGTTTATCCACTAAGATACGGTAGCTGGTATTGCTGACAATACTTGGAGTAACTTTTTCATTCTAACATTACCTGAGCTGGAAGTTCTCTTAGCTTCTGTTTTAAACCAGACCGGTGCTTTACCACTAGACTACTCTGGCGGCCAGGAATAAGAACCAGTCTAAATATTACCAGTGTGCTGAGATAATAGTACAGGTGTAGGCTAGTAAACATAAGAACTATGGTGTGACAATGTGCAGGTAACTGGTATGGTAGGACTACATTTAAGATTTGTTATAGATTATCAGTTTAATCCCAGATGTTCTGCTACAGATACTTGCTAGTCAATGATTAAGCCTAGTTTCAAGTGCCCTCTATTTTTAACTTTAAATTATCGGCTGAACTTTGGGTTCTCTAGAACCGCACCTTCTTTGGTAATCTTCAGAAACTCTGATTTTGTCTAAATGAGCTTCTAGACTCAATCTAGAGACTTAGACCTAGCTAAGATTCCGAACTAATGGTTTATTTCAAACTTAAAGTGGATAAATGAATGGACGAGAAGTGAGACAAGGCATATTTTGATAAATTTTTACTAATATTTACTAATATGGCAAATATTGTAATATATTTGCTAACTGAATCCAATTAGTTTCTCGTGATGCGACTAGAGGATTGAATCAGACTTTGTAATCCATCATTTAGATTTCTAATCTTACAAAGTATTTCTTTTTAAATCTGTTTTCTTAAGATACATTAAGACCTACGATGTTTAAAAGTGTGTTTTTATATTTTGTCAATCATTCAGATAAACAGTAAGTACACGCGGTTCTATACCTTATTAGTTTGTTAAAACAGCTTACAAAGGAATACAAAGGACACAAAGCAGCAACAGACCGGCTTGTCCCTACAAGGCTGTCTGTTTAAGGAGGAAAGTTGAAAGATGGAAAAAAATTTAAATCCGAATGAAAATTCTACAGTACTTTTATACATTAACAAATACTTCCAACTGGGGGTTTAAAGCAAGATAAACATCTAGTCTCGTTTTAAAAAAATGGCCCGAATTATTTTGAACTACACTGGCTGGCAATCCTTTCTACAAATTAACTATACGATTGAAGAAGAAATGCTTAGCTTCATTAGAATTAAGATTTTTACCCCTAATTTGAGACCATTACCGCGAGTTCTATCTGCATTTCTGAAGGTGAAATATTTTTCGGTGTTGACCTTAACAAAACTTTTACTAATTTTTAAATATCTGAATTAAATCTCCTCGAATTCGCCTTTTTACGAGTAAGAATAAATTTAACGTTCCTAAACAAGCAGCGTATGATTTGTTTTTAAGTCTAGGAATTATCTCAGTAGCCCATCGATGCACTCTCTCCATTCTGTCTATGTTCTGTCATAAATACGGGGACCAGAACTGAACGCAGTATTTCAGGTGGGGGTGGGGGTGGGGGGGTATACTGTGCAACGTTTTACATTTATCTGTATTAACCCTTAATCCCTATCCATTATAAAAGTTACACTAGTAATAGGGTTGAAGGGCTAAAGTTCATTTGCCAAATTTCTGTCCACTCGAATAATTTATTACTATCTTCTTGAATCTGCAAACGTTCTGCCGCTGATTTTGTTCGTCCTCCTAGTTTGGTATCATCCGCAGATTTTGAAATTATACTCTTAATTCCTATGTCGATGTCATTGATATAAATAATATAAAGAACTGGTCCCGAAACTGGTCCCTGAGGCACGCCACTACTTTCGCTTTTCCAGTTAGACGCTTTGGCATTAATGACCACTCTTTGTTTACGTCCGCTTAGCCAATTTCGATGTATTTCAGAACATTACCAGCAATTCCGTGAGGACTGAAGTTTAGCTAATAATTTCCTTTGTGGCACTTTATCAAACGTCTTTCTACTCCTTTACTTTCGTCATATATATTTACAGTATCATTAAAAAAGTCGAGCACAAATTTGTAGGACAAGAACGTGATTTGTGTTATCCATCTGCGTTTATGGAATCTTGTTTCACAAGGCAAAACGAACTTTCTATCGTGTCAATAATAACACTCGTACTTTGTCAAAAAATATTTTAGTACTTCCATTTTTCCGAACTTTTAGGCATTGCTAATGTACTTAAACTTTTGGATATTAATGTAGTATTTCATATAACAATATTGTGAAAAATATCATAGTAAAAAATAGCCTACCAATAATTCAGGCATTATCTATAAAATTGGTTGTAAACAATGTGATTACTTTTACATAGGTCAGACGGAAAGGATTTGCACACACGTATAAAACAGCATCAATATTCCGTTAGAACAGGACAGTTTGTCCAGTGCCCTTTTTGTCCATTTGTCAGAGTTAGCCCACTGTGATTAGGAATAATGCTTCAGTTTTATTCCATTCTAGCAACATTGTTAATAGAAATATTCTTGAGCTGCCATTATCCAACTTTCAAATAACTTCAACATAAGCAAAGGTCTTTTTCAACTCGATCCTGTTATTTTGAATTCCTTCCAAACAGATTTAGATAAGAAGGGTAGAACACTAAATCTTTGGTAAACTTGTCTGCTACTTTATTAACTTTTAATTTGCATTTTATTTTTATATATATCGAAACCTGACCATAGGCAGAGTGTTAATACCCGGACAGTTTTCCAATATAAATTTGTATTTTTATAATCCATTTGATCTTGTGCTAAAAATCGATATTATTCCTTACAAATCTGTACGCCTCACTGATAATCCTTTAATTTTAATTTTAGTTTTACTTCTCTGTTTATTGCATATATATATATATATATGTATATATATATATATATATGTATGTATGTATGTATATATATAGATATGTATGTGTATATATATGTGTGTGTGTATGTATGTATGCATGTTATTTATTTTTCTTTTTTTTTCTTTCTGTAACCTATATATAGGCTGTTACCCTTTTATGTACTTCAGTGTTCCTGAGGATGTCATTAGACGAAAGCGCTTGAGCACCATTTTGTGTTTCCTTTCCTTCGTGGTTTTATTCATCACATATATATATATATATATATATATATATATATATATATATGTTAACCCTCCGTCTTTGGCCTTGGGTGGTTCGAGGTTGACGGGGGTTCTGGTTAGGTGGCAGCAACGGATTTCCCATTCTGGGGTAGCTGGTACCGTGTAGGGAATCGCAGTAGTTTCTTTTATACTACTCCAATTTCTTTTTGTAGTGAATCGGAGGATTCTGTGAGAACTTACTAAAATTATCTGACGGTTCCCCGATCCTTTTTGTAGCGTATCGGAGAAATTATTTATTCTATTTTAAAACTAAGTATACTGTATATAGGGGATGATGGAGATGTTTGTTCGTTTATACACCCCTAAACGGCTAGGGTAATCTGTACCAAATTTAGTATACTCATTAACCAGGGAAGGTTTTAGTAACACACCCACTGCTCCCAGTCCCTCCCCCTATGTTTGTGTTTTATGTTTGTGTTTCAGAGGGCGTTTGCTGCGCAAGGCGAAACAGGCATTTACCCATTACTTATTCAGATTATAGTGAGTTTAATTTTCCCAGGAGAGTTCCTTGTTCCATGCACGGTCTGTGTGTATCATAAAAGACTTCAGGGGACCATTCTGAGTTCTATCCCATCGTGAAACGTTCATGTTATGTGCTTGAAAAGTGGACGCTCAATTCTGCCAGTTGAGGTTTAAGTTTTTGTTTTTGGCTAAAAATACAATAGTTACCTCATTTTTCTTTGATGTATTCAATCCGACGTGAATGCAACGCGTCTTTTGCTGATATTGAGGTTCTAAGCATAGTCGGGTTAAGCTGCTTTAAAACCTAGATCCTGTTCCAAAGCTGGATCCTATCTGCTTTGCAGATAGCTGGTGAGGGAAGCTATAAGTGGATTTAATTTTCCCAAAAGAGTTCCTTGATCCATGCACGGTCTGTGTGTATCATATATATATATATATATATATATATATATATATATTATGAAAATTATTTCACGAAAGTAACATGTGAATAATACAGTATTTATGATGAAAATATACACGAAGGAAAAAGAAAACACGAAATAATGCTCAAGCGCTTTCGTATTTTGTTTTTTCCTTCGTGGTTATATACAACCAAGCTCACCCTCTCGTCTATTATTAATTTCGTAGTTGTCCCCTACCTAAAAAAAAAAAAAGTATATTATATTCAACACAAAATACCTATGATGCGCGACTTTTGCGCCTCTCTCTCTCTCTCTCTCTCTCTCTCTCTCTCTCTCTCTATATATATATATATATATATATATATATGTTAATATGTTGTTAAGGTGACGCGTAATACAGTGACTTTCGTTAAACCTTGAGAGAAAATAAAAATTCACACGTTATGTTATAGTTGTGGCTATTGTATGATAATGTTCCTTACAGAATCACGTATGGACGGACAAGAAACACACACACCGAGACTTAAAACACTCGTTCGGAAACACAAGTAACCGCGGTTATGAAGCTGCAACAGTGTTCTCTTTGTTTCCAAGTTTATCTACAAGTTTCTCTCACACACAAACCTGAAAATATTACTTTTTTTTAAGTAATAAAAAGGGTTATTTATATGTTAATGGACAGACGCTAAATCATTTTGTAATGGCGCATTTATTTTTTTTAAATTATTGTTTTGTTTACAAATAGCCGCAACACTCGTTTCATCAGTTATTGTGGCGAAATGGTATGAATTTTTTTTTTTTTTTATCCCTGAGAGAGATAAGCATGATTTTATCTTTTTCTCCACCAACAAAAAGAAAGTCTGTTACGAAAATGATGGACAGAAATTAAAGAAAAATAAAAAATCTCATAAGAAAGATGAAATTGTATCCTTTGAGAAAATTATGAATATTTTTGTCGTATTAAAAAGAGGAAAAAATTGAGGAGAATGAATGATACAAACTCGAGAAAAGTCATTTCCAAAGAAAAGTTAGTAAATAATCAATTTATGGAAAATCATTATTAATTTATCGTTAATTCATTCAAAAAGAGCCCCTGAATGGTTATTAAAGAGTTATGGTTACCTTAGACCAAAGTTTTATTGTTTTATATTAGCTAATCGTGCAGAAATAGTAAATTAAATCACACTCTCGTCTTTCAGTCCTTTCCACATCCCAGTTATGAAAGAAACGTCCCTTTTTCTTTTTAAGATCTGAGCTCGACAAGGAAAAATCCCTTTGAGGTGCATAACCTGAAATCAGGACTGTAAAAACTTGCAAGAATAAAATAACTTTTCCGATAATGCAGCCATTAACACTACGAAGAAATGAAGAGTTGCTTAAAAATAAGGAAGTGTCTCTCGTTTGACAATAATCACTACAAAATATGAACTATTAGAAACAACAAACCGAGACTAGTACTAAATAAACTTTAAAGTAAGTAGAATTGGCATCGTAAACCTCATTACCCCATCTCATGTAAGAAGTAGATATGTAGGACGTTGCCATAGAAACGAGATAAGTGTGGCAAGAAAAGGTTCATCGGGTAACTGACCCCTGCAAAAGAAGTAGCGCGCTGTCCGAAACAGTTCCCTTTCAGGAGATACGGAGCAATTACAGCGAATGAAGAAATAGTTTAGAAAATTTTAATTATATATTACGTATGGTAGACTCCGGAACCAATTTCCTACTAATTTTGGGCCGGAAATAGTCATCTAAAGAAAGGGACAAAAAATATACGAAAAATAAGGATGAAAAATGGAAAATCGATGAGCAAAAAACTGTTTTCAAACATTGCAGTGATGAAAAAATATGAAGGTGAAGAATTGAAGAACCACATTACATAAAACAAAATTTTAAGGGTTCAGAAATAAACATTTGTTGTGTTTAAAGTTTTTAAATTTTAATTTACAATTTTAATTCATATTTTAATGTGATTTAATTCTCATATTTTATGGCAATGATGATGATAAGAGGATCACCGAAAGCCTCACAAGTAGAAATGAATAAATGTACAGTTGGTTGCGGAAACAATGTCACACTAAAAACACTAAAATTTCCAAAAAAGCCTAGAAAACTGGTAAACCGATTAATCGGCTGTCAGTAATCGACCGATTATTAAGAATTTTAAATCCGATTAATCGGCAGTTCGCCTGCAGAAACACTAGCACAGGCCTACAGCCTGGCTTGTACTAGTTTAGCCAATGCTTGAAATCTGGACTGCCAGGCCAATTTGAGCGTGTGTGGGCATTTGCTCCAACTTTTGCTCAGGCCTTTAATTTGTGTTCGTATTTTTTTTCCAGATAAAGCATTAAAAAACACAACTGGTAGATGCTAGCCTGAGAAGAGGTGTTTGTTATATTATTAGCCGTATCATAAACTATGGTAGTACTGTATGGTCTACATAAGTTAATTACCCTACAGTATTGAAAGAGATTGGACGTGTAGTGTGTGTGTGTGTGTGTGTGTGTGTGTGTGTGTGTGTGTAGGCTATAAAAGTGATCTTGAAATATATAGGTTCGGTTACAATAATTATTTTTTTAAATTTTAATTTGTTTTGCAGATCTACTGATTACTATTTTGATGAAATATAAAATTATTTGGATCACTTTAACATATTGCTTCCCAGGAACCTCTCTTTAACATATTGCTTCCCAGTGTTAATCACTTTAACATATTGCTTCCCAATATTTAGGATAAGGAGTACGATAAAAAATGTTGGATCACCTGAAGTTCCGTCACCCTAGCCTTTTTGAGTTAGCTTTATAAGGCTAACTAACGAAAATATCACGACTTAACCTAACCGATCGTTAGGTCAACTGTACGCCCTTGACGATTGGTTAGGTTAGGTCGTGATATTTTCGTTAGTTAACCTTATAAAGCTAACTAAAAAAGGCTGGGGTGACGGATCTTCAGGTGATCCAAAATGTTCGCTTTAATAAAGTAAAGGCATAAAAAGTAAATGATAACATGTTAAAATATTAGATTGAAAGTAAATTTATTAGAATTGTTGCGCTATATGGTCACACAAAGTGACCACCCAACCTTTCTCTTTTTAACATATTGCTTCCCAGTGTTAATCACTTTAACATATTGCTTCCCAGGAGGGATCACTTTAACATATTGCTTCCCGAATGCTTTGGGAAGCAATATGTTAAAGTGATCCAATTATTTATATTGTTTAAATATCTGTTATTAAAAACTTGAAGCAAGTCATTGAAGAGAAAATGGCTAGTATAATGTGGAAATATTTAAGCATGAATGATGAAGACAAAACTACTTGCAGCTGCAATTTATGCAAAGTGGTAATATCAAGGGGTGGTAAAAGTACTAAAACATTTACAAGTAACATGATGAATCATTTAAGAAAAAGACATTCTGAAGAGATAAAAAAGGAAAGCAATAAATCAGAATGTGTTGAAAAGAGAACCCATACTGAAAGTTTTGGTGCAGGTAGTATATAGTGGCGGTAGTCCCTCTAAATCTCAAGCTACAATCCAAGAAATATTGACACGGAAAAAAATTTGGGATATTAATGATCATAGAGCGCAAGGACTTCATAAGAGGATTGGAGAAATGATTGCTCTTGATATCTAACTATATTCTGTAACTGAAGATATACGTTTTAAAAGAGTGTTGAACCTAGCCTGTTCTAAGCAGAAAGTATTTCTCAGAAAAAATTGTCCCAGATATATATTCCAAAGTACGAGAAAAAGTTCAAAATTTTATTAATAGTACCACTTATATATCATTAACCTCTGTTGTTTGGACATCCAATACAAATAACTCCATTTTTGAGCCTGACAGGTCATTGGATCTCAGAGAACTATGAACAACAACGGGCAGTTTTACGAGTCATTCCTTTCCCTGGCTCACACACTGCACAAAGAATAAGTGAGGAACTTTTGAAAGTACTTTGTGATTATAATCTCCCAAAAAGCAAAATTCACACATTAATAAGAGATTCAGGAGCAAATATGGTGGCTGGAGTCAGAGAAAGTGCTCTCCAGTCACAATCATGTTTTATACACACCTTACAGCTTTTGATAAATGAAATTCAATATTTTTACAGCGAGCAGTTAAGGATATCATAACAATTAGCAAAAATATTGTTACTCACTTCAGTCACTCACCATCTGCAGTAAGCAAACTGACAATAATACAAGAACAGCTAGGTCTGAAAAACCATAAACTAATTCAAGACGTGTCCACTCGGTGGAACAGCACATTTTACTTGCTGGAAAGAAATTTAGAGCAACGCAAAGCCCTGGCCACATATACTGTAGTTCATAGCATAGCTTCTTTAAGTGCATATCAATGGAAAAAATTGTTCAACTTCTCAAGCCATTTGAAGAGATCACAAAAGCAGCAAGTAAAATAGAGTCTACCACATCAATGATAATTCCTACAATCCTAACACTCAAGTTATTCATATCCAAAGCTCTCAATAGTAAGAGCTTCAGTGGCAGCATTATCACTATTGAGGAATTCAAAGCATCATTGGAAAGAAAGTTTAATACATACTTAGAAGAAAAATCTCTGTGTCTATCTACTTTTCTAGATCCTCGATTTAAATTAAAGTTTTTAAAAAATGGTCCAGAATTATCAATCAAGCAGTGGCTTTTAGAGGAATTCAACAAAGATAATGGAACAGGTGATATCTCGGAGGATTCTTCCTCAGACCCTACTGAAGACCCAGAAAAAGACACTGACACTGAAAAAGAGATTGCCTCCATAAGCCTCTCAGAATGTTTTGATGAGATAGCAAATGTCAATGCAAGTTCATCTACAGCAGAAATGGTAGAGGTAGACCAGGAAGAAGAACAAACAAAGGATCAAGACTTGTGTCACTTGTGATCCAGAGAAGAACATCTCTCATAAGGAAGCAAAACATTTCTTACAACAAAGAAATAAATCATTATTTAAATTTGCCCTTGCTGGGAAGAGAAGAATATCCTTTCTATGGTGGAGGAACAGTAAAGTAACTTTACCTCTATTGAGCAAATTGGCATTGAAATATTTATGTTCTGTTGAAAGTGAAAGGCTATTTAGTACAGGTGAAAATATATTTGAACCTACGAAGAATAGACTTTGCCCAGAAAATGGAGAAATGTTAATGTTTTTGCATTACATTTTGAGAGTGTTTAATTTAAATTACTAGGTCTAGTAAGTGGCCTGCCGTTTTATGATCATTAGCTATATTCTGAAATCTGAATTTTCTTAGCCTATGTAGGCTTGTTGAATGTTAATATAATAAAAACGTTGAAATATTTTTCTTGGCTGCAATAGGCACAGTAGGCACTGTGCCTAGGGCCTACGAAAACTAAAAGACCTACGAAACATTTTTGACCATCTTTTTTTTTGTATGATAAAAACTGTAACAAAGATCTCTTCTTGAATATATATATATATATATATATATATATATATATATATATATATAGAGAGAGAGAGAGAGAGAGAGAGAGAGAGAGAGAGAGAGAGAGAGCAAGGATAGGCACAGTGTATATACAAAGAGGCAGAGTCATGTCAATGTCAATCGTCAAGAAATTAACACCAGAGATTAACTTTTTGAGATTTTTTCACTGCAAAATCAACAATAACATCTTCAAATGATGTTTTTCACACAATCTCATTTCCAATAGAGAGTAGTACAAGTGAAGACAAGCGTTGTTGCCCCATGGTTGATCGGAGACAGTTTTTTATCAGCTCCTCTTCACAATTCGTTCCCAAGATGTCAAGATACATCCTTAGAGCAATGTAAACATTCGGAAGCTGCTGATTAGCTTGTCAGATATTTGGGCTTTGAGCATATCTGCCACTGTTTTTTTTCTCTGCACACAAATGCAGGAACAACAGGAATTCATCAGTGAATGTTTTTTCAAGATCTGCTGAATATGCAGCAACCAATGCATTGGCCCGCAAAACAATTTCCTCTGTGGATAGTGATCTATCTACAAGGAAACTAAATCGGTTATATGAGTAAAAATGATTTGAAATTTATTATTATTATTATTATTATTATTATTATTATTATTATTATTAAAAATATTATTCAAGATAATTTTTATCACCCATCTACCCATAGAAATCGATACAACCATAAAAATGCATCCACCAAAGGGCCTACGAAACAGAAGTGCCCAGGGCCTACGAGGACCTCAATCCGGCCCTAATAAAAGGCAATGTTTATGTTTATTATTCTAATTTTAGAGTTGAATTATTGTACTTAGGTTGATTAATCATGATTGATTCTTCCTTTGAAAGCAATGGAGTAACAGAATATATTTTTAGTTCAAATCAGGTAAACCAGTCATATGATAACGTCAATAAGAGCTTGAGAGTAAAAGTTTGTTTTTATTTGTTTATAAAAAAATAAAACAAGATTCTTTTTTTGGTTTTTATTTTGAATATGTTTTTTTTGTCTGTCTGTATTTTTTATTTTTTGTGTAATAAAGGAAATGGAGAGTTAAAAAAATTAAATAAAAGAGGAGCATTGAAACGAATTTAAGGGGATGGAGGAGGTTGCATGAAATTTTTCTCCAACTTTATGTAGGAACTTGCTGGAGATAAGAGATTTTTGGAGAGGCATTAGATTTTTGGCTAAATCACCAGATTAACTGATTATTACCAAATAAAAAGAGAAATTACAAAGATGCACTTTTCAACTAACTGGCCCCGATTAAGCGGTCAAAAGACCGATTAGGCCGATTACCCTAATATATATATATATATATATATATATATATATATATTCGAGCATCAAAAGCCTGTGAAGCTCGCATAAATAACGATAATAACAAATTTTGGAAATTTGTTAAGAATCAAACGGGTGTCAAAAATGTCTTCCCTCCGACAATCGATGGGGTGTCGGCGGAGGATGAAATTGCAAAGCTGTGGAAAAACCACTACTCTAACATTCTTAATAGTGTGAGTAGGGATAATCTTAAGATAGATTGCAGCGAAACGATTGTGGGAGGGACACGGGAAAATATTTTGATATCATTTTCTGAAGTAAAGAGGTTAATTAAAGAGTTAAAGACTGGTTCTGCGTCAGGGGTAGATGACTTATCGAATGAGCACTTAAAATATGTAAATGACGTAGTATGTCTGCATATATCATTGCTCCTATTAGCCATGCTTGCTCATAGCTATATCTCTGCAGAGTTCATGACGGTATATATCTTGCCCCTGGTCAAAAATAAGTACGGAGACATTCTGTCCAGCAATAATTACAGGCCTATTGCTGTCGCTTCCTGCTTCTCGAAACTACTAGAAAAACTCTTGTTACTCCGATTAAATGATTTCCTATGGACATCTCCCAATCAGTTTGGCTTTAAAAGGTCCCACTCAACTGACCTGTGTATCTATGTACTTGAAAAACAATATCTAAATACCTTGACAGTAATTCAACCATTTATAGCTGTTTCCTTGATATAAGTAAGGCATATGATAGGGTGAACCACAATATTTTATTTGCAAAACTAGAAGACAGGAAGGTTCCCATGTACATATTAAATTTATTGAAATTTTGGTATTCCCACCAATGTTTCACTGTTAGGTGGGGCAATGTACTATCCGAGTGTTTTGGCTCCTCTTGCGGGGTGAGACAAGGCTCCTTGCTCTCCCCTATGCTGTTTAATGTATATATTGACGGATTAATTGCTTCACTTAATGAGGCAACAGTAGGATGTTTTGTAGATAACACAAGGATAAATTAACTTAGTTTATGCCGATGATATGGTGTTAATAAGTCCCTCTGTTAAAGGTCTGGATCGGCTACTAAATGTCTGCGAAGTGTATTCGCAGAAACATGATATTCTTTATAATGTTACAAAAACTAAGGTTATGCAATTTCATCCTAAAAGCTGTAATCAGTCAGCTGATATAAGGTTTAAAATGAATGGTGAAGTAATTGAGGAAGTACAAGAGTTTAAGTATTTGGGTCAAACTATTACCAGCTCATTGAGTGATGATTCGGATATAAGAAAACAATCTCGAAGCCTGTGTGCTAAAGCGAATATGACCATACGGAACTTTCGTTTCTGTACAAGTGAAGCTAAAGACACTCTTTCGTACTTTCTGCAGTAATATATACGGTCAGCAACTCTTGCAGAACCCTAAATTTGCTGTACAACAGGTCTTTTAGACTCTTACATAAATTACCCCCGAGATGCTCAGCTTCGCAAATGTTTGCTACCCGCAATGTCCCGAGCTTCCCGGAGGTAACAAGACGTGCTCAACACTGTCAAATGCAAAGAATTAAAAAATCAACCAACCCGATCATCCAAGCTATCCATGAGTCCTGCCATTTATCCTCTAAGCTATGGACTTCTTGGTACGAAAACGTCTGTCTGTAGCTCCACTTAACGTCGACAGTGCAGTATTATTTCTAATCAATTGTATATATTTCTATCCTTAGTATATGAACTGTCATTGTATTAATAATATTTGTCATATGGACTATAGTCTGCCAATAAACCTTTTCATTTTCATTTTCATTTTCATATATATATATATATATATATATATATATATATATATATATATATATATATATATATATATATATTACTTTTGAAGTCCTCCAACGACAGTTCAGGATCCACCTGCAGGTCAACCCCCTCTGCAGTATCCCGCCTCATTTGTTAGATTTGGTAGAGGAGAGAGTTGTTTTCCACTGCTTAGTGACTTTGCACAAGAACCTGTCCAGTTGGTATTTTTAATATATATACACTTGTACATACGTACACGACCTACTGTACATACACGTACAGATTGTATTTCTACATGACTTATTATTTTTCTTTGCTGCTTACGTATTGTTCTATAAACATATAAGAGACAATTGACTCCATCATGAATAAATGGAGAGAAAAGACAAAACAAAAATAACAAAATTGACATTATTTGTTCCCCGCGAGTTCTCTGAGAGAAATATTATTATATTTAAATTATATTCATAATAGGTTCACAAACACCGTCTTACTATTATATTATACTGCGACTATTGCAAAACGTAACAATGTGGAGGACTGCGTCGTATGATAGTGAACAAAAGATATAAAACATTCATATAATTATCCCTGTCCAACGTATGACAAATCTTGCAAAACAAGATTGTAGATTATAACCATTATAACCTTCCCCAAAACACACACACACACACACACACACATATATATATATATATATATATATATATATAATATATATTATATATATATATGTGTGTGTGTGTGTGTTTTGTGTGCGCAGGTGTGCACGGGGAAAAATCTCTAGTTAAAATAACTAAGTATTTGCACACTATATCAAATAGTTAATGGAACTACTCGTATAATATATGGTTATTCCAACTATATTACAGTTGCACTATCTACGCTTATTGTTCTAATAAAAAACTTAAATAGTGCAATCACCGAATAGTTGCATGAAACTATAGTATAGTTAGATCAACTATTTGGTATAGTGTGTTGATATTTAACCATTTATTCAGATGTTTTAACCAAAGATTTTGCTCCGTGTGCCAAAACCAAGTAACTGAAATTAATTATATTTTTCCTTTTCTCCTTTTCATTTAATCGAAATAAGGCCAAACTTCCATGACGTACCACTCAAAGGAGTGTGAACGAACTGCGCAAATACTTAACATCTACGAGAAAGCTTCCAGGAACAGTTCCATGAAGAAGTAGGCACAAAATGAAACAATTTTGTCACTGAAAACGTTTCCTAAAACAAGACAAGTAGACGACCATAATTAATATAGGCTACAGTGTTCATTTACCCGTCAATGATAATTAATAATGGTAAATTAATCATTTACGGTGCATCTTGCTCCTGAAGAATAATGCGTTTGGATCGATAATAACTAGGGGTGTAGGCAATACAAACTGGCGAAAATTGCGCAAAACCAGATAATGATCTGGATATTCTTTGAATGAAGATAACACGGAACATTGTCACTTTCAGTGGTGATGAACTAAGTACGAAAACCTCGTCAGTACACTGAACCCCCTGTTTGTTTGGCAATGCTACTGCGAGCTGCTCGTACCCCAAAATGGGCTTATGGACGGAATAGTGCTTTGTGAAAAATGTTAAACTTTTCATCTTCCTTCCACTCAAGCTATAATTAATTATAAATGCCTTAAGCATTCATTGATTAAAATATTAAGATATATACTAAGTACCGGAATGTGTTTTATTTACTCTTTTCTTTGGCACGCCATCTCTCTCTCTCTCTCTCTCTCTCTCTCTCTCTCTCTCTCTCTCTCTCTCTCTATATATATATATATATATATATATATATATATATATAATCGGTTTGCAAACACTTTTCTTTCTTGTGTGAATAAAAGTCCGAGACACAGCACTTTCATAGATTTAATCTCTCCGGTGCCGGCCATTTACCTTGGAAGCCACTATGCGCTATTTGAAGAAATAATTTATTTGGAATGGCGTTTTTAAAAAAATGATTATTATTATTATTATTACCACTAACAATGCTGTTTTAAATGTAACATAGAAGGGTAGGTCCATGGAGAAGCCGGGGCCATAATTTTTCGCATCTTGATAGCAATAACCGCATCGTGTGTCACTGGCAGACTGTATAAGGACAGTAACCAGTATGGTAAACAGTGACTAAACACCATCCTTCTAAAGTAGAAGCCAAATCTTTGCTTGGCTTGGAATGCGTGGACTTAACTTCTGATTCGCCCACACTACTAATAAATGGTAGTGAGTAGGCACCTATCACAAGTTCACAACCTGACACTCCACCCGTGACTTTCAATGTAAAGAAACTTTTCAGGGATGTCAAAAATATGTGTGGAAAGTTTAAGAAACTCCAAGCTTGAAATCCTTTCCTTTAGTTAATAAATACAAAAAGAACAAAAATCAGAATCGAAACAAAAATCGCGAAAAATGCAAACAAAATAACGAAAATCTTTGCCGTCCAAATTAGAAAATGTTATTGCAGCCAAAACCCGGGAATGACGAGTGTCAACCCAGTGCAAGCATCGAAGCATCGGAAGCCGTCTGTTAAACCTTTGTCTGAGTTCACTTGGATGTTACAATACTCTACGAAAAGGAAAAGGAACTGTAAACGTAAACTGGGACAATTCCCAAGGAATGACGCGTGAAATGAAATATGAAGCGACCAACTGACAACCCAAATCCAAGCAAGAGAAGCTTGAACGCGTGAGGAGAATTGTGCGGTTAGCGCTCGAAGAGGTATGAACTCTCGGCCGGTTTAATACACATGGGACTAAAAGCACGCGACCAAGACAACTTTCGATGAACAGACAGTTCCAAGCAACGCGGTTCAACGATGAACAGAAATGGGGGAAAAAAAAAAGTTTCAAGAGAGGATGGACCCAAATGAATGAACAAAAGAATTCCGAAAGTGAAAACCATGAGCTATGCAAATGAAACATTCAGTTCAAAGTTACCTGAACCACAGAGGTGGACTGGGGGAGCAGGTGTGTTACTAAAACCTTCCCTGGTTCTCCCTTAATGTGTAAGCTATATTTGGTGCATATTATCCTAGCCGTTTAGGAGTGTATAAATGAACAGACATTATCATCATCATCATCATTATCACCCCATATATATACACATGAAATACACATACACATATATATACATATATGAAAATTATTTCACGAAAGTAACACGTACTTAAACTTTTGGATATTAATGTAGTATTTTCATATAACAATATTGTGAAAAATATCATAGTAAAAAATAGCCCTACCAATAATTCAGGCATTATCTATAAAATTGGTTGTAAACAATGTGATTCCTTTTACATAGGTCAGACGGGAAACGATTTGCACACACGTATAAAACAGCATCAATATTCCGTTAGAACGGGACAGTCGTCCAGTGCCCTTTTTGTCCATTTGTAGAGTTATCCCATTGTATTGATTGGAATAATGCTTCAGTTTTTTTCACTCTAGCAACATTGTTAATAGAAATATTCTTGAGTCTGCCATTATCCAACTTACAAATAACTTCAACATAAGCAAAGGTCTTTTTTAACTCGATCCTGTTGTTTTGAATTCCTTCAGAACAGATTTAGATAAGAAGGGTAAACGCTAAATCTTTGGTAAACTTGTATGCTACTCTAATAACTTTTATTTTTCAATTTATTTTTATATACATCGAACTTAAACAAAAAGGGCAGAGTGCTAAAACCCGGGCAGATTTCCAGTATAAATTTGTATTTTTTTTTTTTAAATTATCTATAACATTGGTTGGAAACAATTCATTTGATCTTGTGCTAAAAATCGGTAGTTTTTCCTTACAAATTTGTATGCTCCTCCCACAATCCTTTAATGTTTAATTTTATTTTTACCTCTCCGTTTATTGTATATATATATATATATATATATATTTATATATATATATATATATATATATTTTTTCTGTAACCTATATATATGCTGTAACTCATTATGTACTTCAGTGTTCCTGAGGATGTCATTAGACGAAAGCGCTTGAGCACCATTCTGTGTTCCTTTCCTTCGTGGTTTTATTCATCATATATATATATATATATATATATATATATATATATAAGTGGTGTACGCAGAATTTCCCTAAGGGGGGTCTAAATTTTTCCTTATTCTAAAGAAGCTATTTTATTGTCCTTAATGAACAAAAATGAAAATCAATGTTAAAAAAACTGAAATAATATTTATTTGATTAATTATTAATAATTAACAGTAACAAAAAATTACTCGTATTTTTATTTAGAATGTAAACTCTTACTTCTTAAAGGGGGTGTCCAGACCCCATGGACTCTCCGTTGCGTACGCCACTGTATATATATATATATATATATATATATATATATCATGATAGGTAATTCCAATTCTGGAAGTGATACTTTTTGGCCAAAATCAGAATTAGAATTGGACTCAAGCCATTTTCGTTATGGTCGGAACTGGAATTGGAATCGAAAATTTGTTCCATTATTAAACGAAATAGAATACAGTACTAACAAAAACTTGATTATATTACTAACTTCCGGAAACGTTTTTAATTCTTCAGATATGAATCAAATCGGACTTGAAATTTTGTTTGTTTCAGTCAAATTAGCATCATGATGATGATGAGCCATTTTTAAACATGTTTAAGACAAGATACTTCCGAAGCTTCTCAGTTTTCGTTGAACAATTATAGTCTCGTAGTCGAATACCTTTGATATTATTATTATGTATTTTTCTTGCCGGTATAATTATATATCAGGAGTGAACATTTTTAAGGGTTAAAAATGTAGTAAAGACCTTTAGACAATATTGAGAATTTAATTTTTGTTCGGAGAAAACACTTAAATTGGGAACCAAAATCGTACAATTAATCATTTATTTTTATTTTCAGGTCTTTAACGAATACATACGAGGAAGTTCAAGTTCGATTATAACTGTGTTTCCCCAACCTTTTTGAAGCTACCATCCCCTTTCACCAAACGGTATTTTTGGACGTTCCCTTCATGGTTATAAAACTTTGAGCGAACAAAACGATGATTAGTGAATGTAACTTCATTTGAAAAATAATTACAATACGATGAATACATTCATATTTATTACATTCGCTACAATGGAATTAATATTCGTTATTCAGTCTTCTCCTAACGTCCCACCCTCCTACCGTCTTTTTTTACTCTGAACACCCTCATGGGGCGCAGTACCGCCACCGTTGGGAACCACTGGTTTATACAGTATACGTCAATAAATTGATTTTATTGTCGTTTGATAAATTTCATAGTTTACGTGGAACGCGAACACGGTACATACGCAAAATAATTAAGCTACCACACAGAAACCGCAAAACTAAAAGTGTACCGTACTTACTCTAAAGAAGCTGGAAGATCGCTCATACGAGAGTTCTAAATGTACCTATTGAAAAATTTATAGAGTTGTATTATAGATCAAAGATGGTCATTGGTCAATTGGCTCCCCGCAAAGCATTTCTGCCCAGTCTCTAAATCTCGAAATTTTTGTCTGAAAATTTTCGATGTAATACAACTATGAGTCATCATAAATATTGAGATTGTCATTATTATTATTACTAAATATTTAAATGTAATTAACGCGATTTATTACATTTTAATGTAATAATATCATTTATTTTCTGACGGATATATATTTTTCGAGTCATCATTATTTTGGTTGAAAAATTTTCAATTCATATTTCACACCAGAGGTCCGGCTCCCAGACTGCAGGGGGTGTAAAAGTGACCCCCTCCCCACCTAAGCAAACGGAAGTTTGTGCATTAAACATTTTTATCTTCAACAATTATTGGATATTCTTAAAACCAAGTTATGCTTAAATTTTTATGCGCATTATTGTATACAATACTGATATACTGTATATATATATATATATATATATATATATATATATATATATATATATATATATACTGTATATATAAATATATAAAATCTATTTTTTTACAGAATTGGAAATGAAATCTGCATTGGAACTGATTCCAAATATAATGGTGAAATTGGAAGGAGAATTACAATAGTTAATTTCTTTCGGAACTGGAATCTATTCCAGAATGGTCGAACTGTCCACGTATGATATACAGTATATATATTAGTAGTGGACCGGATATCCGCATCATTTTTAACATCCGCATCCGCACTTCTGACTGCGGATGTTATGCGGATATTACCTCTAATAAATTATGCAATTTACAATTAAATTAGCTTATAAAGTAGCTTATAAGGCGCCGTCATGCACATTTCATGTAAAGTATTAATTACTGATGAACAAACAAATATATAAGCCTCAAAATAAACATACCATTAAATCAACAAACACTGCCTGTGCCGCTGTGCGTACTCCACTGTGGCTGAAACTCTTGAGAAAGTTATTATTTTTATCATAATGAAAACATTAATATTAATTTTAATGCTTATGCATTGCCTCCCATAATAGTAATATCACGAAATTTGAAAAATTATGTCATATATTCATAATTTTATATTATTGATAGATTAACTAAATATCCGCATCCGCAGATATTGAAATTAAAAATCCGCATCCGCATTCGCAGATGTTGAAAAACTAAAATCCGGTCCACCACTAATATATATATATATATAATATATATATATATATACGGCAGGCGGTGCGCAGCTAACCCTGCCACACAATAAAAATTGTTGGTAGATAAATGGTTACGCTGGTAGCCTAGTGGTTAAGACAATGGGCTGTTGATCGGGAGGTCGTGAGATCTAGTCCTGGCAAGGACATTGTAATTTCTGACCACCCGTGGTGGTTCGTGGTTCGGATTCCACGTTAAGTTGCAGGTTTAAAGTGAAGCAACGAGTTTGACCTTCGTCAGAATGAACAATTCGAACGGAAACAAAACCAAGGTAACCAAAGTGTGTGTGTGTATATATATATATATATATATATGAGGGTAATTCAATAAGTATCCTCACTTTTTATTTTCACAACACATCACTTCTCAACATAGTCTCCCTGTTTCTCAATACACTTAGTCCAGCGATCTACAAGCCTCCTAATGCCATCACAAAAGAATGTTTATGGCTGTGTGCGTAGCCAGTCATGCACCTCCTCCTTCAAGTCATCATCGCCTTGGAATCGCTGACCTCTCAACGCTTCTTTTAGTGGTCCAAACAGGTAAAAAACCGAAGGTGCCAGGTCTGGACTGTAGGCTGGATGGTCGAGAACTTCAAATTTAAGTTTTTGAAGGCATTTTCTAGTCTGTGCAGCGGTATGAGGGCGCGCATTGTCGTGTAAAACGGAGAGGGAGATTGTCGGAAGGTGTTATTCTGTTACACGACAATGCGCGCCCTGTTTGGACCACTAAAAGACGCTTTGAGATAGCTGCGACTCCAAGGTGATGATGACTTGAAGGAGGCAGTGCATGACTGGCTACGCACACAGCCAAAACTTTCTTTTGTGATGGCATTAGGAAGCTTGTAGATCGCTGTACTAAGTGTATTGAGAAACAGGGAGACTATGTTGAGAAGTGTGTTTATTATCTATCAGATGTGAAAATAAAATTGTGGAAATAAAAAGTGCGGATACTTATTGAAGTACTTTCGTGTCTATATATATATATATATATATATATATATATATATATAATATATATATTGCTCCGAAACGAAAAGGGATATGAAAACATTTCTTTAAGCGAAATGAAGCTTATTTATTACCATTTACTTTATTAAAAAATTTAAAAGCTTTAATACAAAGTTAAAGTTCAACTTAGGCTCCAGCATTGTCCACACACTTCTGTAATCTGAATGGGAAAATGCTGGAGAATTGCTCTTCATGCGAGATGGGGCTCTACCACGTTTTGTATTAACTGTTCGTGCCTGGTTAGATAACCACTTCTCCGGAGGGGGGGTTAGATCGTCGAGGGCCAACGGAATGGCCTGCTTGAAGTCCAGATTTAACGCCATGCGACTTCTTTCTGTGGGGTTGGGCCAAAGAATAAGTGTACAAATCAAAACCAAGTTAAGTTCCATTGGTGAACTTGAAAACGAAATTCGTGATGTTCTTGGTAATGTACCACGTCACTTCTTGAGGACATCTGTTGAAAATGTACCAGTAAGGTTACAGAAGTGTGTGGACAATGCTGGAGCCTAAGTTACTCTGTAACTTCGTATTAAAGCTTTTCAATTTTATAATAAAGTAAACGGTAATAAATAAGTTTCATTTCGTTTAAAGGAATGTTTTCATATCCTTTTTCGTTTAGGAACAATAAGAATTTAAAAATAGGGAGTGACTTTTCAGATCCCCTGTGTATATATATATATATATATATATATATATATATATATATATATATATACACATACACACACACACACAGTATATTAGGGTGGAGTGAAAATATTAAACCGTCTTGCCTCACTCATGATTTGGTGTATTGACTCTCTAGAACAGGGGTCCCCAACCCTGTGCCCGCGAGCACCATGGTGCCCGCCGACCCTTTTGCGTGTGCCCGCCACTGACTGACTACAATTGATAAGTTTTTATTTAAAATATGTAACATACTTAACATTTTATTAAATTTTAGTAGTTAATTACAGAAACAGATGCTCATTTATTTGAAAATAATTATTTCTTTATAAATAAATTAAGTTATCGTTTTGATAATTTTTCTAAGATTCTTAGTTAGCCCATCCTTGTTTTTTTTTGTGTATTATGTTCATTATTTTACATAGGAATTAAATGTTTTTTTTTTGTTTTATGTTCATTATTTTACAAAGGAATTAAATGTTTTTTTTTGTGTATTATGTTCATTATTTTACATAGGAATTAAATGTTTTTTTTGTGTATTATGTTCATTATTAAGTTCAACTATAAATTTGCCTTGAAAAAGTAAATGGTGCCCGCCGCACTACCGGTAGTCTTGAATGTGCTCTTCGGCACAAAAAGGTTGGGGACCCCCGCTCTAGAAGTTCTAAAAAGATAATACTTTCTTTTTAGGACCCTCCACCCGCCGTATTTTTGCCGAAAACAAAATGGCGGAAAGTCATATTTTGAAAGACCCCTAGTATAATAGCTATCGGTTTTTGAGAGAAGATATCGCGTTATATTGTGCGTTATTTGGTTATAACTATGATAACGAGTAAATATATTCACACAACACAAGCGATACTTACTAATCACCAACTACTTAAGAACACACAGACGCTTATCTAAACATCAATCTCACTCGAAGTCAATGGCATCTTGTATATGGCTGATAAGGGGTGGGGGTAGGAGCTGCATGCTGCATATTGTAGCATGGGTGACTACAAAGACTATTGAGTAAAATATGTTTACATTTTAGTTTTAGATTTTATATATAATTTGTTTTAACTAATTCCGTGTTTTGTATTTTTCAGATTTTCATAATGTGAAATTTCTGTAGAAATTTAACCTCAGATCTAAATATGGCAAAATCCCTACTAACTAGACAGTCGGTGAAGCAACATTTTCTGTTCGGAATTCCAAGTGAATTGTCACATAATGTCTTACCCTCTAATATGCAGGTTGGGAAATATTTTCTTCTACTGAAGGAAGGCTCATCTGCAAAATTGACAAATAATTATATTCTCGAAACGATAGCAGAAGCATTGGTCAAAGTGTGGAAACGTTCATCAATACCCTCAATGAGTAAAAAATCCATAATTATCAAGCTGAAACGCTTTACCGACAAGGTTACCAAACTCAATCGATCCAAAAGCAGTGCGAAGCTTATTGAATTGTTCAAAAAATCATTGGTAAAACTCTTTGACATTTGTGCCTGTAAATGCAACTTCGTTTCGCACCAAGATTTTGGCTGCTGAAAGAGCGGATGTAAAGAAAAACATATTATTTGTGTTTGTCCAAAAGAATCAAGAATACCCAAAGAAGAACTGGAATTCCTTGAGGATCAGAGGACTATGCGAAATATGGTGATTCGAGGTGTGGATGTTGCCCTTTCAAGATCTATAGCAAAAAGAAATGCAAGAAAGTTGAAGGAGCAACAAGGAAGTAAGCTAAGAAAAATAATCATGCATAAAGAATTCGAAAAGGTAGTCATTGATGATGTGCTTTCACCTGATACTAATACTGATCTCTCTAGTACCGAAGAAAGTTCAACAATTGAGTCTAAGTATGAATGCTCCAACATTCAAATAAGAGCCCCTTTACCCAATCTCGCCATAGAAACCGACAGATTTGGTGTTTCAGATAGGGCTGCATCAGCCATTGCTTCAGCTACTTTGGTGGATTTGGGTATCATTACCGAAAAAGACTGACTTTTTTATTGATCGAAGTAAGGTGAGAAGAGAGACAGAAATTGAGAAAAACATTACAAGTTGAAGCTGCACAAAGTTATAGTGATGTTAAAGCTTTATATTTTGATGGGAGAAAAGACAAGACGTTGGTAAAGACAAATAAAGATGGTAAATGGTACCAGGATATAATTGTTGAAGAACATTATGTACTACTGAGTGAGCCTGGTGGAGAATACCTTAACCATTTGAGCCCTAAATCTGGAAAAGCAAGTGATGTATCTGAATCGTTGTTCGCTTACTTGAATGAAGTGACACTAGACCAGAATCTCCAGGTGATAGGGTGCGACAGTACGAATGTCAACACTGGATCTAAAGGTGGCATAATCCATTTCATCGAGCAGAAGCTGAACCGACCATTGCAATGGAGCATTTGTATGTTACATACACATGAACTTCCCTTAAGGCATCTGTTTGAGCGATACGACGGGAAAACAACTGGGCCAAGATCATTCAGTGGATCTATTGGTAATGCTCTTAAGACTTGCCATGAGATGCCTGGGGTAAAGTTCTCCTCAATTACAGATGGGGCCGAGAGCATCCCAATTCTCACAGATGAGCTCATAGAAGATTTAAGCAATGATGAACAATACATGTTTAGAATAATTGGGACCATAAGAGAAAGATATGTTGACGGAAGCCTGGAGAAACTCAAGCCTGGTCCCTTTAGCAACTCTAGATGGTTAACTCTAGCTAACAGACTATGTCGTTATTATGTCTCCCAAAAGAATCCCTCCAGAGAGTTACGTAGCCTTGTTCTGTTCATTATAACAAACTATGGTCCTAACTGATTCAATATAAAATTTAAACCGTGTCTGCCTGATGGACCCAAACATATCTTTGATACGATAAAAAGGTTCAACCTGTTACCCCAAGATATACAAAAAATTGTCCAACCTTATATATCACGGAATCCCTATTTTGCTCACTCAGAAAATATTCTTCCATCAATGCTGTCAGATAGGAGCAGAAGGTGCGCAAAGTTGCAATCGATCGAATAATACAGACAAGAAAGTGTAAGGAAGCCAATACAAGGAAAACCAGAGAATTTAGAGTACCAGAATTGAACTTCAAAGCATCACATTGGACAGACATCATCTTCTGGGATAGGAGTGATATCAGTGAACCACCTCTCACTTCTAAATTGTGTGATGAAGAAATGCTTGAGTAAGAAACAAAATGTTTCAAAGTTGAGCAATACCACATTCACGCACAGAACGTCGAAAGAGCCATGAAGTTGGTTACAGATGCATCAGCATCAGTAATATCACAGGAATCAAGAGCGGATTTATTAGGTCAAGAATAAAAAGTCGCTCTCTGCTTCCCTCACTTGAAACCAAAAGGATCTGATGCCTCTCCTGAAAAAATAATAATATTTGAGATGAGCGGGTTTTAGATCGCATTCAAATGTAATTGATTTACGTCATTCAACCAAGTAAGACCAGATACAATTTTATTTCAATTCAATGTATGCACAATGGTGTTTTTTAAGTATAGTTTTGCATTATAAACCGTTTTTCTTCAATTATTTTTTACGATAGAACACTTAGTTTTTATGTTATGAGCATATTTTTATTTATGGACAACCGGCTGATGGCCATTTTACTTTTATGTAAAAATGCGAGAGATGGTTTGAGTTACAAACATTAAATGACTGAATACATCATTTTTATGTTCTAATACACCAAGAAACAAGTGAGGCAAATAAATTTGAAATAAAAAGTTGTGTTTCACTCCGCCCTAATATATATATATTTATATATACACATTTAACTGCAATGACCACGCAGTATATTAATGTATAGAAACGACGTAAGTATAGAGGAGCGTTCTGCACACGAGGAAGAGAAATAACGAACAAATGAAAAATGAGGTGAACCGCCCGGGAAACGAACCCAGGATCTTCCGATTGCCGGTCAGATGCGCTATCCATTACACCACGGGCCTCGATCAGTCTAAGTCGAAATTCTCCTACATAGGTTCACCTCATTTTTCATTTGTTCGTTATTTCTCTTCCTCGTGTGCAGAACGCTCCTCTATACTTACGTCGTTTCTATACATATATATATATATATATATATATATATATATATATATATATATAATAGTAAAATCCCGAAAAGAAAATTTAAAAGAATTGAAATTAAATTAAAAGGCAACTGAAAGACTTTCGAAAGTAATTTCTCCTTCTTTCGGGCAAGAATAAAAACTGAAGTGATAGAAACTTAGAAAGGGCAGTGAGGGCACGCGGAAGAGAGTTCAGGAAACGTTATGCCTCTGGCAACCAACTGAAAACGTCTGGATACACGCCGTATTAAAAAGTTTGGTAAAGGAGCGAGTTGCTTTCTTGCGCTCTCTACCGCACATAGCCAGCTACACTCGGCTCATCTGGTATTGTCCTGAGCCAGGCACCTAGTCTTCTTTTGGAGATTTCAACTTTTTCCCCCGTCACGATCCTGAGGTCCTTTGGAAGTTGGTTAAAAAGGCTTGGCCCCCTGACCAGAGTCGGAAACGGGTCACCAACTTTCACCTGTGACCCGTGTGACCCGTCCAGCACCTAACCCGTGATCCAATTGACCCGCGACCCACCGACCCCGCAAACCTGCTGACCTAAACAATACACTGAACAAAACGTTTTTCACAATACATCACAAAGTAAACTTTGTTTCAAAATACAAAATATTTATTTTGATACCCAAATACAAGATAAGTGAACAGTGTGAATACTGTCATGATAGTCTGGTAAACATCAGTGTTACCAGTTACTGCTTTCATGATGTAATCTTACTGCTTAACTGCATTTTAGCTTTTAGTGTAAAGCTTTATCGGTATGCTATGACAAATTGATGTGTAATTATAACTACTCGTACAAGCTATGACGCAAAAAGCATAAAATTTTTAAAAAATTCGACTAGAAATTTGTGCCCCATCTAATCACAGCAATGATCCCCCTTGACCTCGACCCGTCTCGCATTCACTCCCAAGTGACCCGCAGACCCTTGATCCGCTGACCCATTTCCAACTCTGCCCCTGACAACTAAGCTCTTTTCCTTCAGTGTTGAAGAGATCCCTTGTCGGGCCTTTAATTTGGGAACACTACACATTCCGCCTTTCCTATTTTCCAGTGTTGTTTGGATGGTAACTGGGTTTAGTTTGAGGTTTAGCTTGAGTTTTTCAGTCATTTTCCATATGTAGATTATGGTATACCTCTCTCTCTTCTTCTTTGCAGGAGTACAAAGTTAATTTACGCAGTCTTTCCCAGTATATATATACATACAGGGCGTCCCAAAAAAATGTATACACACTTTAACAGCTGATAGCTCAATTGATGTTTCTTTCTTTCCAAGTTAAACCCATTAGAATTAATAATGGCAGTCAGACTAAGCTTTGAACAAAGGAAATTCATTCTAAAATGCTACTGGAAGTGTGAAAACGCAGTTGAAGTGCAAAGACAGTTTAGGAGGGAGTTTCAAACAGATCCACCAACGCGACTTACCATCACTCGAATTAGAGATAAGTTTGAAGCCGATGGAACTGTTCAGAATGTCCACAAGAAGCGTTCCGGAAGACCAAGGACATCGACAAGCCCCACAAAGCAAGAAAGAGTACTGGAAACGTATCACCAAAGTCCAAGAAAATCTGTGCGGCAAGCGAGTCGTGAGGTAGGAATTTCAGAATCGTCTGTCCAACGCATTTTGAAGCGCTGTCAATGGAAAGGTTACATTCCAAGATTAATCCATGCTATTAATGAAGATGATGATCCGGACCGAAGAGTGGAGTATTGCGAGTGGTACTTGGCACGATGTGGATGTGGATTGGACGAAGGGGTTTCGTAGAATACCCTCCGCGTTCACCAGACCTCACACCACTAGACTTTTTTTATGGGATACTTAAAAGACAAAGTCTACGCCTATAAAACCTGCAACAGTCGCTGAATTGAGAGCAGCCATTGAACGAGAATGCACACAAATACCAAACGAAATGTTTCGTGATGTTTGCGATTCCATTGCTTCGCGTTATCAGCAGTGCCTGGACCAGAACGGACGTCAGTTTGAAAACAGGCGTTGACAAAACAATTAAATAATGTCTGTAGATTCTATTACATTTTGAAAATGAAATGTATTTTAATAAACACTGCCTTTATAATTATTTAAGTGTGTATACATTTTTTTGGGACGCCCTGTATATATATATATATATATATATATATATATATATATATATATATATATATATATACATACACATATACAGTATATTCGTGTCAATTAGTATGAACTCTAAGTTTTTGGGAATTACATATTTATTGTGAGTGTCATATATAGTGAGACCCCTTTAGCATCAGTGATTGCTTTGATCCTGTTGGGCATTAACAGCGAAGAGTTCGGATTTATCGGGTTGGTCCACGGTGAACCCTGTCGTAATTGGTAGCAAAGAAAGGTTGACGCTTGGCCGAGTAAATGTTAATGCAAATTATGATCTTCGGAGTTTCACAGATGATGTTACACAATGGTGGCTTGGTTAAAAATCATAATCTTATAAACTCTCCACTCTGAACTAAGTAATCATATGTAATTTAGCACTGTTTAATGTCGTGTAGGCTGACAATTTTAGATCATTTAGTACCGAGTATCATTGTCACTTTATAGAACTAAAAATATAACTACAACTGATGAAAAGTGACGAAAACCTTTTAAATTTCAATCTTATGTTCACAGGTTAAAAATAAACGCACATTTAGTTATATAATTCAATCGAAAAAGGCCTAGGGCTGGAAGAAAGTTTCTTTGTATGTTCTAGGCATAGGCGTAGGGGGCGGGGGTGGGGTGGGGGTCGGGGTTCAATCGACCCCCAAAATTCAGCCCGACTAAGTTTTTTCGGGCAACTACAACCGAAAATTCGGGCCGAAGCCCAATACACATATTTTCAATCACCACGATTCCACCCGAAACTTTTAATGATTTTCACATAGAATATCATCTCTTTGCCCGAAATGTGTCTTCAGATCTTTAACCATGCAATATTTGATTATAGAAAGAAAAACCTGTCGTAAAACGCCAGCATTTAAGTACCCCATTACTCTGTTGTTGTAACTTGTTTGGTGCTTAGCTTTTCTACATTTGTGTGTACCTAAAAATAGTGTTCAATAAAAATATTACTTAAAAATCGATTTCGGTTTCGCTTATATTTTTCGAGCTAAACTTCCTTGCCCCCCCGAACAAAATCGGGCCCCTACTCCTTGGCTCTAGGGGAAAGTTAGATTGAATTTACTGGCCGGACTCCATAGTGAAAATAGACCATATTTACCCACAGCCTAGGTTAGGTTAAAAATAATCAAAATGAAAAGAAGCGCCGTCTAGACTCTAGCCTCTCTTCATCTTATTTGCCTTTGCTCTCGACTGACTTCTTGTCTTCACTGCAGTCTCTCTCACCTGTTTCTCTTCAGCTTTCATTTGGCGTCCAGGCAGATTTTCTTTACTTCCCCCATCACTCACATCTATAACTTAGAGAAACTTTTAAGTAATTTATACTAATGTTTAAAAATGTAACAATTATTACATTTTACACAATATTTTACTCCCAACATGATAAGGTTTTGACAAAATTCCAGATCCATTTCGGACTACCAAATTGTTTATTTAGTAGAACAAAGATCTTGGAATCTTGGCCTCTTTTCAGAGACTTTCACTATCAGAATTTTCCACAGGTTCTCATTAGAATGAGTTCAAAAGAGTTAACAGACCTCTCCAAAGTCGAAATGTGTTTTTTCATAAAACAGTCTTTCACAGTTTTAGCTGTGTAATAAGGAGCACTATCCTGCTAGAACAAGGAATATCCATCTTCCTGCATTGTTCTCAGAGCATGTTGTTCGAATATGTTTACGCAGACACGGGAATTCAAGATCGTATCTTTTGCACATTAGCCTTGGGCGCCAAAACATCCCAGAACGATGACCTTTGGAAGGTGTTTCAAGGTGGTAATACAGTATTTGGAATTATGTGTGTTAACTATGTGTGCGTACATGAAGTACAAATGATCCTGCCCAAATTGTATGATCTGGTTCTCGAATAAACCCTCTATAAAAGGAGCACATTACACGCGGCAGGTTCATAACTGAACCTCCCCCCCTTTCTCCCCTTAGGAGAGTCCATGGCTGATTTACTTGCCTTTGACTGTAGCCTTCTTTTATTAATACTGTTATGCCCTTTGCTGGCTTCTCTGGGTAAATTAGGTAGTGCACAAGAGTTAAAGAAATAATTAAGATTTTCGGCCTTTTATTCGAATAAACCATCAAAAGTAATATTAAAATCGTTCGAGTATCAATAGAAAATTGATTATTTATTAATGCAAATTGAGATCCCATTTGTCCAAACTAATAAATTTCATAGTACAGTGTTTTGTAAATGAGATGGAACAAAATATACAACAAATTGACAAAGTACAGGCATTTTTGACAAAGTTGTGATCATTTTAACGGTTAAGCACAACACTTAGGCAAGCCATTCCATCTTTGCAGTATTGCCAGATTTAAAAGACAGTCTCTTTAGGAATAGACAATATACTCATTTAAATATCGACATTTTACGCGATATCTGTCGATTTTCATTACCATTTGACAAACTTTAAATATAACCACGTAATCTTCAATTACAACAATGTATTTAACAGTTTTCAAATACAATTGTTAGGTTACATACACATTTCAGATCCGTAAACATTCACTTAATATTCACTACATATTGTCAACTACATACTGTTTACTGAATCCAAAATATCCTCTCTATCAAGACATTTGGGTAGATACGTTGTACAATGTCTATAACAGTTATCAACATTTTCGACTGGCACGTTCGGTATGTAGGTGGTTCCCCTCCATTGAATAATTGTCATTCTGGCTTCTCTCGCCCTCTCTGCTGTCATGGCATCTTGTAGGGCACACAGCCTTCTTTTCAGCATTGCCTTAAATGCAACGAAGGCATTTTCTTTAGGATTTAAGAAAGGAGAATGAGGAGGCAAATGTTTTATCATTTGATGGGGATTTTGAAGGCCGATATCACTGTAACAAGGGGCATTGTCCAGAATCACCACAGAGTGTTCCTCGCCTATAATGGACAAAAGAGACTGGAGGAAATCAGCAAATACGCATTTGTTTACGCCGCCAAAAAGCTAGCTCGTAATAAAGCACTCCTGCGTTTTGACAACTTGCCATGATAATACTAACATTCCTGCTTCTTTGCCCATCAACAATCCTGTTAACTCTTTCCCCTAGTGGCGCTCTTCCGTAACCCCGCTTCGTATAAAGGTTGCAGCCTATCTCGTTAACATAGATTCCCGTACGGCCTGCCCGTCGCCAAGGGTGGGCACGAATGAGCCGTGTACCGCCCCCCCTCCATTTCAAATTTGTGCAACCAAAAATAGAACTTTGCAGAAATATAAAATTTTGCTTGAAATTAGAGATATTCGTTACTGCAAGTTAGGAAATGAGTAGTAAGTGTGAGAGTCTCGGGTTGCCAGATTTTTCAAATGCCCATGCGGGACAAAAAATTTTCCGAGGTTTTTTTCAAGACCAAATTTTTTTCAAATTGAAACGATTTCTTCAACGGTTACAACAAACAAAATTAGAAAATTTGTATTAAAATAATGCTTAACAATTAAACTTTGTGAATAATATTGATAATTATTATACATAATATTGAAATATCGTAAATAATATTGAAATTATCATAGCATATTAAATATTTAGTATCCATCGCTTTACTAATTATATTATGACATATGTCAATATTTTTCTGAACTTTTAATCTTCTTCAAAATTTTAGCTCCATCTTCTGACTTCAAGTATAACTGAAATTCCTTGCAAGTCATAGAAAAATTTTCTTTAATCATGAGTTCTGATTCTAAGTTTTCGATAAGCAACCGATTTCTCTCTTTCCTCCAGTTGGTTGTCATCAAACTGAAGATTCTTTCAGACAGCGTTGGAATGAGGAATGGAAAATATATGCTCCAGAATTTTTGCAAGGTTTGGAGATGGAAAGGCTTTGAAGAAAAGCACCCATCGTTGATCCAGAGGTAACGACTTATCGCTATCGTTCAATTCTATGTACAATGAATCTTTTTAAAAAGATGAATTCGTTGAAAAGTAGATCACCATTCACTTCAATTCGGAAGTCTAGAATTGTTTAACTGCTGATTCATTATCGCATTTCTGTATCAATTGCCGAGCCAAGAATCCATAAAATTTGTCAGCCTTTTTCTCACGTAACATTTGTAGAATATTACTCATGATTGTGTATAACTCAACACAATCACTTCATTTGTTTCAAGTTTTTTCAATGCTGACTGAATATCGGTGCAAATGTTCATTACAAATCCTAGATAGGCTTCTCCAAACTCATCATCAAAAAACATTTTTAAAGTGGGTGGCACACTCTGTCGGCTTAAAAAATAAGCTTTAACGGGCTCAAAAGAAGCCAACAATCTTTTTATTGCTGGCAATAAAGAGAGCCAACGAGTGGGCACATGGCGCAACAATTCAGACCAATCGGTCTCCAACCAGTTGAAAAATTTCTTTAGTTCGGCGGCTTTTTTAGTGGAAGAGCTGAACGCGTTGTAAATTTTTATGATGATTGCTCTATATCATACTTTAGACAGTTACACGCTGTTTTAATAGCATTGTGTATTTTGTGCAAGTTACAACCAGCTTTGACGAGGTGTTGATTATGGCTCTGCAATGCTGTGAAGACACTATTTTTACTTCTATAGTTTATATTGGCATTATCTGCTCCATAAGCCATCACTTGTTTGAGCGACAATCCGTTTGTTTCTAACCTTTGCCGAACTGCTGCAAAAATTGTGGCCGAGTCCTCGGACTCCAAAGAAAAGAACTATAATAAGGACGTCCTGATTCCTCGTGAAGTATCAAAATATCGTAGAACTAACGGGAAGGATTTTGTTTCCTTTGTTGGAAGCATCAATACAAAGAGAAAATGCATGATTACTTAAGTACAAGCTCCTTAGAGCGTGGAGCCAAAACGTTTATGATGATCGATGACAGCTTTGTCCGTCCACAAGAAAATTTAACAGCAATTTTGGAATCTCTAAACATACCTTTAAACAAACTGCTCCCGCATCCAGCTGAATTGTAACTATGTGAATGATAAACGGCGTGGTAGCAGTCAGATGCTTCAGCGAGAGCCATTTCATTTTCGTCTTGGGAATCCTTTTTCACAAAAAAATCAGTGAGTGTTAGTGAGCTTGCCGATGCCTTCACATTTTCAATGTGTGCTTTGGACTTGGCGTGTCGCATTATATCATTTTCACCCCCATAACTTATTGTAAACGAATGATTGTTGCATATCTTGCAGTGAACTGATCTCTACCAGGCTGAATCCAATCGAAAGTTTCTGTCCAATCCTTGTTGAAAGTCACTAGACGTTTTTGTTTTTTAGGAGGAGCCTCTGAACTAGCCATTTTGCTAGGGGAAAAACTGTAAATAATATTAATATAGTAAGTAAAAAAAACATGATTGTAAAAATTAATTAAAAAATATTCTAAATCTTATAAATAAAATCAAGTGCGTGTGTGTGTGTGTGTGTGTGTGTGTTCTTCTTTCACGCAAATGCAGCAATTTACACCTGAACGATTTCTCATAAAAAGTAGACATACTTACAGATTTTATTTGAATTATACAATCTCAAGTTGTATAGTTAAGCAATCACAGGAGTCACACTAATTCAAAGTTTACAATATAACTACAGCCGAAAAACTGCCAACTCGTGACCAAACACAACATTTTATAAGCGTTATGTAATTTCTAGGATGTTCTAGAACATTCAACATTACAGAATTGTACATGATCTTACATAATTCTAGAAAATTCTAAGTCAATTCATCCCGAAAACATTTGCTTAAAAATATTTTTTGCGGGACATTTTGAATACAAAGCGGGACGCGGGATTTTTTGATCAAATGTGAGACGTCCCAAACATGTTCTGAACACGTTACACGCCATGCAGAAAACTCGGCGTCTGTAATCTGTATTTGTTAAATAGTTTTGCAGATTTATAGCAAGCTTAGGTATGTTTATTTCCAAAAGATTTTCTTAGTTTTTTGTTAGATATTTTATTGTTATTTGTTGGTTTAGTTTTTAATATATTTTATATGGATTTAGTCTTTGCTAGTCTTTTTTTTATATTTATCTAGTCGTTTTAGCTTTTTGTATATTAGGAGTTTGCAACTCTGTTTACTTGAAGTAAACAGAGTTACCAACTCTAAATTTCTTCTTTTTTTTAATATTTATCTAGTCGTTTTAGCTTTTTGTATATTAGGAGTTTGCAACTCTGTTTACATGAAGTAAACAGAGTTACCAACTCTAAATTTCTAGTCTTTTTTTTTAATATTTATCTAGTCGTTTTAGCTTTTTGTATATTAGGAGTTTGCAACTCTGTTTACTTGAAGTAAACAGAGTTACCAACTCTAAATTTCTAGTCTTTTTTTTTAATATTTATCTAGTCGTTTTAGCTTTTTGTATATTAGGAGTTTGCAACTCTGTTTACATGAAGTAAACAGAGTTACCAACTCTAAATTTCTTATCGATTAGTCGTAGAAATACATGGGTGAATGCTCAATGGTGGAGGTTCGTTTTGTGAGATTCGTAATTCATTGTGTCATTTGTGCATTTTTAAGGTTTGTATTAGTATAGTAATATTTGCAGGGGCGTAGGAACATATTTTACATTGGGGGGGGGGGGGCCAAGAAGTGACGGTATGGATAATTGTTGTTGTACATTGAATACACCAATATTTAAACTTATTTGGACTATATTCGACCATATTAAAAATCAAGAAAATTAATTGAAAAAATCTATATTCATACCTATATACACAAAATATCTGCTATACATAAATTGTAGAATACTTATAATCGGAAATTGCACGAACAATCTAGGAAAGATGTATTTATCATGCACTTTTTATCATGTTCACTTACTACACGCTATGTACAACATACTACATGCTAAAATAGCGTTCACTAAACGGTAAACGACCTGAAATAATTCCTCCTCCTTTAGTTCCGACTGGCAAATTCCAATGCAATGTTGTTCAGAGATAATTCGTCGGTTTTTTCTTGTAAATATTGAGCATCATGCAATGATTTAAGCGCTTTTGTGTCATAGTAGTCCTCATATAATTCTTGATGCTTCGTAGTACTGAGAATGTTCTCTCGGCAGTTGCTGTCGTTACTGGAACTGTTAAGAACAATCGTAACAGTTTGTTCACTTCGCTCAACATCCTCTGGCAAACAGGTTGGGAATCCAGAGCATCGCACAGTGTCTGAAGACTAGTTACCTGAAAAAATAAACATTCCCATTAGTGGTTTCATTTTTCTTGTTGCACTTTTGCTTGAATTAAAAAATCAAATTTCAATTCAATTTTTGGGCTATGTTTCCCCATGTGTTGTTTTATTTTCTTTACAGGTAAATATTTTTCAGTTGCTTTTTCGTTCTCGAACAATAATCTATTTTATGCTCGAATGATAATTTTAATAAAAAGCAAACATAATGACAATTACCTCCTTAATAGTCGACCAATCGAGAATATCATGCAGCATTTGTGCCCTTTCCGTGAAAATACCAGCAAAGCTAATCGTAAGCCAAAGTACGTTTGGAATTTTTCCAGCATTGCCAGCAATCCACCTGCTCGGCGACTGTATTCGTCACAATTTTCTTCTCGATATTTCATTAATGTTTCTTCGAGGCTTTCGTAATTCTGAATGATGGCGCTGATAGCTCCATTTCTTACAGTCCATCTTATTGGACATAATGGCCTCAGACCTGGATTTTCAGCCGGTTTGACCCCTCGAACAGTGCTTCCCTTTGGGTGGTGACAGCTTAAATAGCTGTGTAAGTTCGCCAGCAAAATCCAAGGCATCTCTGATGGACTTACATTTTCATGTAGCATCCTGGAGACTGAGGTTCAAACAGTGTGCTAAGCAATGTACTGAAATCGCTGATGGTTCCTGCTCTCGAATCAACTTTGCCACACCTGATACGTGGCCTTGAAAGTTACTAGCTCCATCATAGCCTTGCCCACGACAATCCGATAATTTTAATGTTAACTGAGTGAGGGTATCTCTAATGGCAGACGCCAGACGTGATTGTTGACGCACAGATGTTTGGAATTTCCACTAGTGCAACTGGATCTTCATGCACTTGGTAGTGTATATCTACCCATCGTACGCAAATGACCAGCTGTTCATGATTAGAACAGTCTCTGGTTTCATCTGCCAATAAAGCATACCATCGAGCTGACTGTATATCTTTAATTACGTCTCGCAGAATTGTGTGTGCCATCAGCTCAATTAATTCATTGACAACCTCTGGAGATGCGTATTGATTGTCGACAGCTTTTGAGTCAAGGTTCATACACTGGATCATAAGTTGCCGCAAGTTGCCTTCTCCTTCATCATGACCGCGGAGTGCAAGCCCTTGGCGCAATAAATATCTCATTGCGTGCAATTGCTTTAACAAATTCTGCCAACGAGCTGCCTGTTGCTTCCTGCTTTGTGTCGCTAACTGGTCTTGAATTGAAGGGTTTCGACGATTCGTGTATGATTCCACAGCCTCTCTGTGGCTCATGCAATTCTCGTGCTGCTTAAAATTCTCAATGGCTTTTTTCCAATTACAGTAGCCGGTTTTGCTGAATGCTGTCTCAGACTTAGATGACAATCTAGTCAACTTGTGATCTTCATTATATTTGCAATAAAAACAGAATACTTTTTTTGAAGTTGTGCAGAGATGCAGCCAGCTGAAAGTACTATACCATGAAGGTAAAAATGTACGTCGTCGAGAGGAAAAAATCTTGCTGTAGCATTGATGATAGATTCTGAAGTGGGTTGTGATGGCTTACACATTTGCATGCAGCAATCTGCATTGCAAGTGTCTTTTGTCACCTGAAAAGTAAATATAGAAAAGCTAAATGTGATTTCAGCGATGTCATAGTCATAGATTTGCAGTGTCGTAGTTACACTCTTTTACTCAATTTCTTCTTTGCTTTTTATTGATGTCTTGTTTCAAATTTTGTTTTAGTTATACTTTTACTAAGGTCAGTTTTTGGTTTTTCTATTACTCTATTTATAGATTCTCTTCTTTTTACTAATTCGTTTTTTTCGTTTTCTGTTTTTAGTGTTGTGGTCAGTATTTACGTTAAATAAAAAAATCTAATACATTTGAGATGAGCTGTGAATCAGAATCATCTTGAGGAGTTTCTGAAATGTGAGTTTGCAAATGTCTGTTCGCTGAAGACAATTCAGAAGTTGACGAATCCGTTGCTACATCAACATTATCTGTTATAAAATTTATTTTTTTAGAATATTACACTTTGGAGATATGCTAATGATTGCCTATATTGTATACTAATATTGAACTTACTGACCTTGCTTCCTCTTTATACCACAGCTGAACAATGTAGTTTGTTGTTTTTCTATTTTCTTTCGCTTTTCATGATACATCTTGAGTCCAGCTTGAAATATCTAAAATGGATGAATGATTTTTAATGTACCAACAGCACTAAAGTAGTATAGTGTTGCTATTTCTTACGATTTACGACAAGAAGAATTTTTTAAAGACCTATATAAATAACTCAAATTGATAATTTATAATCTAAAACAACACAAACTTACATAATTACCAGATGAACCATTCAGACACACACATATCCGCAAAGACACCAATGTTAAATGCAAAAAACTTCACTTTTTTCTACGTGAAGACACCAATGTTGATGAGCCGATAGACGCTTCAGATTTTACGTTTAGAGTTGCCAGGGGTCATGGCCAATGCGGCACTCCCGGTTCCTACGCCGCTGATTTGTGTGCGTATAATATTTAGGTGATATTTAATTTTTGTTTATAGTTTTGAGTGTAGATAGTCGGTTCGTAATTTGAATACAATATGACATTATCTAAATACCTTTGTTTTTGTAATTTTGATCGTAATAAGATTTGTTTTTTATATTTGGGAATTCAATCGAAAACTATGTCTGTAGATGTGTATAGAAATAGAATACCTATTGTTACGCCTTCCTTTTGTTATCCAATGGTGGTTCATGTTGAGTTTATGTTGAATTCATGTTGTTATCATATTTGACAACTGTTTGGGAGAGTTGGATATGCATTTTGGCGACCGAAATTGTGAGGACTTTTTGGATTCAGCACTAGTTCGACCACTAGCTGAACTTATAAAACTGGATACCAGATCGTCATCATTCATTATTCTGCACCTTACTGTACCCATTTCGCAGTATATTCTCCAATATGTACCATCTCTATGCAGTATGTGTGACATTTGGTGCCAGCACTGCCGTTTGTGAAGTGATATTTTCTATGCTCAGTCGAGTTCTGACACTATGCAGGTGCTCCATGACACCGTCGAAAAAGTAATTTAGTTATTTTATCCTTTTTATATAAATACAGCCGAAACTTAAATTTTGATGAAGTCCTACAAACTTTTGTGAACAGTGGTAGCCGAAGACTTCAGGTGTATTAAACAGGTTTATTTAATTTCATTATGCTTTGTAATCGTTGTGTATGCCTTACGAACTTTACGCCATTGCATTCGATGTCGCTTCGTCAATTTTGGTTTTAAAAAATAATATATAAACTATGATTTTTTACAATTTATTATTCAATTTACACTGATCAGTTGGGCTCCTCCAATTCAGATATGCGACCCCCTAAGCTGGTACTGCTGTCGACGCGTCTGCCGTATGGTTTAATCTTTTTTTTGACATCCAGTGCGCATAATATTGTTGGGCATCCTTAACTCGTCGCGCGTTTCGTGGTACTTCAACATTTTCAGCCAACTTCCGGTAATTAGTTAGTCATTTAAGGCTCTACTGATCGACGCATCAGACACTCGGAGTTTCTTGGGCCAGACATCCCGTAATGATGAATTCAGCTGCCTGAAAGGCATGAAAGCAATAACATGTCCGTTACATATATCCTTCAATGTGAAATGTCAGACCTATTAGAGAGTACTAATAGTGATTGATTATATATATATATATATATATATATTGAGAGAGAGAGAGAGAGAGAGAGAGAGAGAAGAGAGAGAGAGAGAGAGAGAGAGAGGTTTGGTTACCGTTGTTAGGCATTCTTTCAGTACCTTCCGTGCGGACCTAACTTGAAACAGTCGTATAGGCCGTTGTTCTTTTAATACGAAGTTGTTCTGCTAATGCCACAAAGTGCTCGCCATTGTTATAACATTCAATAAGTCTTTGTCTGTCTTCCGTGGAAATATGGCTATATTAAGGCGGTGGGATTCTGACGTTCTAGTTCATTCACCTTCCAAAAACTGGTTAATCGAGTGTAATTTTAATCCGAAGAAAACTGAGGTTACGAAGAAAACTGAGGTTACGAAGAAAACTGAGGTTACGAAGAAAACTGAGGTTACGCATAATTGCTTCGGATTAGTCGATGTTTCAGAACATGGTGATGCAGGTATTATTGTAGTTGGGTTCAATAAATAATGCAGCAATTTTGAACTACAAATATTTTGATTAAATTATTGTCAAACGCGTAATCGCAATCGCAATTGTCAATTACATAAAGCTTTGCCATTTAGTTTCTTTCATAATGTCTAAGAAAATATTACTTTGTTTACTTATACTTCATACTCTCATTCGTAGTGCATTGTCGAAACAGTTTGTACGTTTGTCATATCCATATAGTCGATTGTTTATTCATACGATTTTCCTCTCAAAAACATATCTGCATTGCCGGAATGAAATGAATGTTGTCGAAAGCTTTTGGAGTTTGTTCAGTCGCCTTTGTAAAGCACTATTTTGATTCAGATAATATTATGAAAAAATATTCATAAAATTAGTAATTAAATATAACTAAAATAAATGATTTGTCTTGAATAAAATGTATAAGATTTAATTTTTATATCATTATTTAAAAACTGTCCCGAAACTACGAAATAATACCTAAATTTTTACCTTCTTTTTTTTTCAAATTAGCCTCCAGCCCTTCACTCTTGGCTTCCATTATTATGAGAATAAAAATTATTCCTATAATTAGTTACCTTAAATTTTTACATATTTCAACATGTGTTTTACTACTTGAGGGAAGGTCCATTTCATAACAAATGTCATTTTCTAATTTTAAATTACACCAAATACAAAATTGAGCGAAAAAAGAGAAGTACTGAAATTTGTGAGTGATTCTAATCTTTTGTCCGCAACTGCATAATCGCTTTGTATACTCATCGGATCGACGAGACTATAACATCGGCACTCTAAAAAACTAACTTAGCTTAACTTAAACTACCTTAACCTAGCTTAACCTAACCTATGCTAACGTAACTTAAGCTAACTTAATCTAACTCACAACAGACTCGTCGACAGAATTTAAAGTCGCTCAGATGTCGTAATCCTGGCATAATTAGCAGCGACACTCGGATTAACGACATCTGACCGACAAGACCAAACATTCGACAAGTTATTGTGGATTAGGTTAAGTTAGGTTAGATTAAGCTAGGTTAGGTTACGCTAGGTTAGGTCAGGTTAAATTAGTTTTTTAGAGTGTCGATTGTTTGGTATTGTCGATGAAATGGGTTAGGGTCAGCGATATTTATACCTTACATTCAGCCTCTTATAAAAGTTATCTGTTATTCCTGGCGTTTACGATTAAGTTTTTCAATGGGGATTTACAAAACATTAAACTACAGACCCAATTTCTAGTTCGTATTTAGTGTTTTTTTCAAATTTAATTTTCTATTGTCACCATTTGACGTAATGAGAGCTTTATTACAAAGTTCCCGTTTATACATTCAAAGGAAATATAATAATAATAATAATAATAATAATAATCCAAACATTAATAATAATAGAAAGAGAGATTCATCTGGGTTGATTTTAATCCCATTTTTGAAAGGTTTTAGAAATTAAAGTTATTTTTTTTAATGATTCCAATTAAGCAATTACTGTAATGTTACCACAAACCCTTATTTGCCCATTTTAAATCTCTCTCTCTCTCTCCTCTCTTCTCTCTCTCTTCATGTAAGCTAACCCTATAATCTTAAGCCTTATGTTTTTCTATCTAGTTTTCTACTTCTGCCAGAAAAATTTAAAAATTGCACTACAGTAGTTTAATAACACGAACCGGATCACCTGAAGATCAGGGCCCCCAGCCTTCTTTAGTTAGCTTTATAAGGCTAACTTAAGAAAATATCACGACCTAACCTAACCAATCGTCAAGGGCGTATAGTTGACCTAGTGATTGGTTAGGTTAGGTCGTGATATTTTCGTTAGTTACCCTTATTAGGCTAACTAGAGAAGGCTGGGGGCCCTGATCTTCAGGTGATCCCAAGAACCTCCCCGAGTGGAGGTATATATATATATATGATACACAGGGAACCATTCTGAATGATAAATGACAAATACTATAGTTTTTTCTTTTTCATGATGGAAAGCCCAACGTGGGCAACGGGTTACTCGCAAAGAGACCCCAAAATATAGCTTCCCTTATCAGCTATCTAAAAAGCAGATAGGATCCAGCTTTGGGAGAGGATCTAGGGTTTACAGCTTATACCTAGCCTACTACATTCAGAACCTCAATATACGCAAGAAACTCGTTGCATTCACGTCGGATTGAATACATCAAAGAAAAAGGGGTAACTTGTATTTTTAGCCAAAAAACAAAACTTAAACCTCAACCGGGACATTGAGCGTCCACTTCCATCACGAAAAAGAAAAACTATAGTATTTGTCATTTATCATCACTTATTCGAACTATAGTGGATGTAATTTCCCAGAAGAGTTCCTTGTTCCATGCACGGTCCGTATTTAACATATAAGTTTCTCAGGGGACCATTCTGAGTTTATATATATATATATATATATATATATATATATATATATATATATATATGACAATATGACAATTAAAATGCAGTTAAGGCGATACGACTTGCCATAAATTTGGTAATAAATACATTATATAAAAGGCGTCATAAGGGTATTACGTGATGATTCGTGTAAAGTGTTAAATCGTATTCCTACATCTTTGTGCGAGTGTACAGTATGTGTCATTGCGAATAAAGTTGTCTAATCTAATCGATATTATCACTAATGAACGAAATGTTGAGCAATTGTAAAACTCCAATGAGCGATTTATACACTTTTTGTTTATGTTTCATTTCTGATGCATCCGCTCCAAATGTCACATGTCCCTTCGCTGATCTTATTTTAGCTATATGATAAAATGACTCATAAAGACTAATTTTGTTGTCTTTCGGAAGAAAAAATGTTTATTTTTCTATTGTAATTATTTCTTTTACGAAATAACAAAGTAAAATTTGACGATTTTGAGATTTTTTTTTTTTGTTAGGTGCGAGACAATGATATGAATGTACTCTGAAACACGATATATATATATATATATATATATATGGGATTAACTTCACAATTAAACACGTGAAAATGATAAATGATGCACACCCACACAGAAAATTAAAAACGACTTCGAGGCCTTTCGTGTATTGAACACTTCATCAGGGAATGAAGGGAGAGCGCAGGAGGTAGACTATATATATAGTATCTGTACAACGCAAAGCAAAGAGATAAGAGGAATTAGCAAAAGGTTAATAGGTACTGATTAAAGGAAAAAGATATCTTAATAAGATATGATTCATTTTATAGGTTTGCGAACTGCTAATTTAAGGTTACTTGCAAAGTATACGAATGCCCATTCAAGATGTTTCTTTCAGTTATTTGTTTTCAAAGAATTTTAGAACCCTCCCAATTAATACTATGATTATATTAATAGATATTGTCAAACAATACATTAGAATTATTTGCGGCTCTGCATTTATACAGTATTTATGTTGTTTTAATCTAATATCTTGTCTTCCCAGTTTGATTTACGAGTATATAAACTGAATTGCAATACTTACAAACACATCCAACTGCATTATTGTCCATTACACCGATTCGGTTTATATAATAATAATAATAATAATAATAATAATATTAATAATCCTTATTTAGAAAGAACACATTTATAAGATATACGAGTACATTATTACATCCGTACTGGTTTATACAATGTTTGGATTAACGTTTAATTTTTGTAGTTTAATTACGGTATTCTTCTTTGAATTTGCCGTTGGGAAGCATATGACAGCTTTTCAGGCAAAGGTCTTTGAGATTCATTTCTATTTTTTACAAAGGAAAATGTCAAGTATAAATAGAATTTGTGGAAAATAAAATAATGTTACATTTAATTAACTGTCATTACAAATGAAAATTGAAATAATCTTTGAAATAATAGAAAATGATAATAAAAATAATAATAGAAATAATAGAAAAAAAAATGGTGAACAATACAAATGATGATACAATCTTAAAGTTACAAAGATACAGATAAGTGAGGCATATTATAACTACGGTTGGACCTTTTCCAGTTTGTGTACCGTTTTTCATATAATTTACTTTTTGAGAATATTTTTGTTAAAACTAACGAAAATATCACGACTTAACCTAACCAATTATCAAGGGCGTACAGTTGATCTATTATTAATTATAACATTGTTTGTTTCTGGAATAGTATTTACTATTTACTAATAGATCAACTGTACGCTCTTGATAATTGGTTAGGTTAAGTCGTGATATTTTCGTTAGTTTTAACAAAAATATTCTCAAAAATAAATTATATGAAAAACGGTACACAAACTGGAAAAGGTCCCTACGGTCTATGGTGTAACATATTGTTCACTTTTAACATCTAATTTATATGGTTTATGATTGCACCCATTTTAAGATTATGAATTTTGCATATATAATATTCTTTGTTTAGTAATATTTATAAGTTGCAATATATATATATATGCACATTTACACACATACATCAGAAAGAGTTTATAAAGTGTTTCTTTAGTGAATTGCGAAACAAAATTAGTGATGGTGCTCGTCTGATGTTTATGGGTATAACGTTCCAGATATCTGCCCCTTTGTAGGAGAGAGCATTTCCTGCAATTTGCATGGAATAATTTGGTTTATGTATGAAATCATTGGGAAGCCTTGTATTATGGTTATGGTTGGTCTGATGGGGGTTAATCGCCCTGTGAATGGGCGAAGTATAGTTTCTATTAATTATTAACAGCTTTGTACATACTACCCATGCTGTGATTCCATATTGCAAGGACATTTGGAGAATTGTTTTTTGAGTTTAAACATTATGTAGAAAAATCTAGATATTTTTGATTGATATGTTGTGTGTGGCTTTTGAAATTTAATTTTTCATCAAACTCGATGCCAAGAACTTTAACCTCATTTACTTTTGCAAGAGGAGTGTTTCCAATTAGTAATGGTGTTTGCGCGGCTGCAGTTTTTTTAAGTTACGATCATATATGATGATTTTGTCAAGCTGGGTAAAAGCTTATTTGCACACATCCATTTATTGACATGATTTAATTGCCTGTTCACTTAGTTCATTAGGTAATTGATATCGTCGTGTGTAGAAGTGAGTGTTGTATCATCTGCACATTGAATACAGTCTAATGTTGTTGATCGATAAAAATCATTTACATGCATTAAAGAAGAGTAAAGGTCCAAGGATTGATCCTTGCGGAATCCCACTTTCCAAAATTCCAATACAGCATATTCTGGTAGCCTGAACAAAAGATGACAGATGCCCGGGTTCAACCAGGTTCGCACAATCGTTAAGACCAACCTTTTTGGCAGCCTTAGGTATCTGAACCCCGAGGTTTAACAACCCCACCACGGAACCGCCAAGCCCTTATCGCAAGTTAGAAAAAAAAAAAGCTCTTCACCTTCTGCGAATCTATAAACATCAGTCTTAATAATAACCCAGCACGTATGCGAAGAAAATGTTAAAGGTAATTACTATGTTTTAGAACTAATTTATTATGTGAATAATTTTTAGAAATACCATTTTTAATTTTCAAAGTGTAACAAAATATACACATGAAATTGGGAATTCTTAAATATATTTTCTTTTATTCAAGCCGTAACTAATTTAAATATTTAATTAATAAAGAAAAGGAGAAATGCGTTTTACAAATAAAATATAAAATTTCTTATGCTAAAACAAAAGTTATTTATATATATATATATATATATATATATATATATATATATATATATATGTGTGTGTGTGTGTGTGTGTGTGTTACAAACATGTGACCTACCATTCCCATGTTGTGACTGTGTCCATGTTTATGCCATGAGAAGTTCGATGAAAGAAACGAATGTCCTTTAATTTCATTCTCTTGAAGTACAACCAAGATAATTAATGGTTTAGATTGTTTTGGATTGTCATCAGAATATTTTCCATATCCCCATTTCCCATTCGTTATGGAATCAATTATAATTAATTGTAATTATCTTACATACAACCATCCACTTATAAATTCTATTGTTGGTTTACGTCGTCGTCGTCGTTGGCCTAGGCAAGCTACGGCTTGGGACCGTAGCGCATCTATCCGGTATAGGTTAACCTGGATGATGTAGCCATAAGCACTGCCGCTAGTTAAGTGCCAACCAGTGATTATCTCACTAGCCGTATTGAGTCCGTTAGGCGAAACTACGACAGTACCAAAGGTGGAAAATATAACCTTTGGTTTTCTATTATTTATTTGTAAAATGGACATGGCATTAGATTAAAATAAATATTTGAATATAAATAATTAACTGACAATTGTGATATATAATTAATTATGTTTTACATACAATAAAATAATATAGTATACATAAAATTAGTATTAATGTGGTTCACAATTGAATTATAATGGGGTAACTAATTTAAAATGAATTTATACTATTCCGAAATTCAAGACGGTAAAATTAACATTTAACTTGAAACTAAAATAAGAGTATTCACTACACACTCCCCACCAGAGAGGAAGTTCAAAGAGTTCCGAACGACACAGATTTCCGCTGAACCTTTTTGGTAGCTACTTGTACCTCACTTAAGGTGATTCCAAAACGCAGGCTTAAGACGATCGATAGAAACCTTGTCGACCTTGGAACCGCGCTGGATGAGAAATGATTTGCGCGTACGTCGGAGAACTTCATAGGGTCCGTCATATGGACATTGGAGAGGCCGTTTTGGGACAGGTACACGAACGAAAACGTGGGTGCAAGACTGGAGGGCTGGGGAAATAAAGATGTTCTGTTGGCTAGTCAATCGAGGGGAACAGGCTGAAGGGACTGCATGTGAGAGGAAAGTGTTTGAGCGAATTCCGTAGGATCACATGACTTATCCCCTGCAGTGAAGTAGCCACCTGGTAGCCGCAGTGTTGTTCCATAGACTAGTTCAGCCGCTGTAGTCTTCAGATCACTCTTAAATGCAGAGCGAATACCAAGCAACACGAGTGGAAGCTTATCCATCCAATGGGAGTCTTCGTGACACATAAGGGATGACTTCAGCTGGCGATGGAAGCGTTCGACGAGGCCGTTAGCTTGCGGATGATACGCACAGGTATGCGCATGTACTGTACCCAACAAGCTGGTAAACTTCTTCCAAAGCGAAGACTCAAATTGGCGACCTTGGTCAGTGATGACTTTTGTCGGCATCCAAATCTTGATACCCATCCATGAAGAAAGGCTCTTGCAACAGTGTCCGCTTGGATATCAGGAAGTGGATGGCTTCAGGCCATCTGGAAAAGCGGTCGAGACAGGTGAGCAGATAACGTTGGCCTTGAATCACTGGAAGAGGGCCAACAATGTCTACATGAATTACCTCAAATCGCTGGGATGGGGGCGGAAATGCGTCAAAGGGGGACCTGGTGTGCCTTTGGACTTTGGCACGCTGGCAGGCAAGGCACGTTTGGTCCAATGTTTGACATCCTTCCGCATCGAGGGCCAAACAAAGCGAGAGGTAACCAGGTGTTGCGAAGCACGGATACCAGGATGGAGGGGTTATGAAGATCCGTGAAGACTGCTTGTCTGTGACATCGAGGGACATAAGGGCGAATAGCAGCTGTTGATACGTCGCAATAGAGGGGCACAGACAATCCTGGCATACTCATTTTCTTGAGGGAAAGTGAGTGAGTGGAGTCTTCTCTGAGCAGGTCTTGTAGTTCCGTATCCTTATCTTGATCCTGTGCAATAGCATTCCACAGTGTAGAGCTGAGGTAACAGAAGTAATCTCTATTCTTGAAAGTGCATCCGCTGGAGTGTTCAAGACACCTTTGATGTGGCGGATATCTGTGGTAAATTGCGAGATATAATCGAGTTGCCTGATGACTCTGGGAGAGTGGTTACAGCTGTTTTTATTGAAGACAGTGATCAAAGGTTTGTGGTCGGTAAAAACACAAAAATCTCGGCCTTCAAGGAAATGTTGAAAATGCTTCACGTTTAAGTAAATAGCAAGAAGTTCACGTCCGAAAGCACTATAACGCGTTTGGGCTGGCTGCAGCTTTTTTCGAGTAAAACGCGATGGGTGCTTGTTGACCGTTAATGGTTTGTTCCAACACTCCACCGATCGCAACATCTGATGCATCGACCGTCAGAGTTAGGGGGCATCACTGATAGGAAATGACAGAGACAATGCACTATTGATAGCATTTTTGGCATTGTCGAACGCCTGTAAACTATCGCTACACCATACCAATTTTGTTACCTTGCGTTTGTGTGTGATCATAGCGTGTAGAGGAGCAAGAACACTGGCACAGTTTTTAATGAACTTGTGGTAATAATTTACCAACCTAGAAAACCGACGTAACTCACGCTGATTATTGGCATAGGGTAATGTTTTATCACTTCACACTTGTCCTGAAGGGGGTAATTCCGTGCTGCGAAATCGTGTGACCAAGAAATTCCAAGGTTGGCTGTGCAACACACACTTAGATGCATTAATAGTAACACCGTATTGTTCTAAGCGTTGAAAGAGGAGTGAAAGATGTTCCTTATGTTCCTCTTCCGTTGAGCTGGCCACAAGCAAATCATCGATGTAGGCATAAACAAAGTCTAAGCCTCTGGTGACCTCATCTATAAACCTCTGAAAGGTTGCGCAGCATTCCGTAGCCCGAACGGCATCTTCAAAAATTCGAATAACCCAAATGGTGTACAAACTGCAGTCTTGGGAATATCCGAAGGCTCTACGGGAATGTGGTGGAAAGCCTTAACGAGATCTATTTTACTGAAGATAGATTTGCCGTGGAGAAGAGAAGTAAAGTCTTGGACATTTGGTACCGGATATCGGTCCGGGATGGTTGTCGAATTCAAAACCGGTAATCCCCACATGGTCTCCAGTCCCTGACTTCTTCTGGACCAGGTGTAGGGGAGAGGACCAACTGCTTTTGGAAGGTCTTATTATCCCAAGATCCAGCATAAGCTGGAATTCCGATTTGGCAGCTTTCAGTTTGTCCGGGGCAAGACGTCTGGGTTTTGCAAACACAGGGGGACCTTTTGTTGTAATGTGATGGGTAATGGTGTGCTTAATGGTATCACCCATCTGCATCGGTTGAAGAATTCCTGGATATCGCTGGAAAAGGCACTGGTACATGGAATTAGGGGGAACGAGGGAAAGTGCAGAGTTCGAGGCGTCCGGAAGGGCAACCTGTTTGGCAAGAACAGAAAGCAGTGTGGCCTGGTCGCATAAGCGTCGCTTGTCAAGATCCACCAGAGTTTGAAATGCTGGAGGAAGTCAGCGCCGATTATGGGATGCCGCACTTGAGCACAGATGAAAATCCACTTGAAGGATCGGGTGAAGGCCCAAGTTTAGTTCACGCGACTGAGTACCGTACGTGGGTATGCGTGAACCGTTAGCAGCGTATAGAGGCGGAGATTCCGAGTGCGTATGACCATTTTTGAGGGAATACACTGACTGACGCTCCGGTATCGACCAAGAAATTGACACCAGAGTTCCTGTCCTTTATGAATAACAGTTGGCAGTGCGAGTACTAGACGCCATTAGGACTCGCTGCTGGGGTTTCCCGACGAAAATTGCAAGGGGAGATGCACTTCCTAGCCTTCTTTCCAAATTTCGAGTGATAGAAGCAGATCTTCCCGAACTCGAACGATGCCTCTTCGTAAATCTTGACCGAGAATGGCTTCTTTGCCGTTGATTTTGTAGCAGAGAACAAACGTGGTTGAGTTGTTGACTTAACTCTTCCACTTCAACTCCAGTTCCGATTGTGTGTTCACGTTGTTGACCGGAGGTGTCAATCTCCACTACTTTGTCGGCAGTTTCTGCTAGTTTATCAACTGGAGTAGCAGGATCCATAGTGGCCAAGACACGCTGAGCTGATGGAGGAAGTTTCTGCAAGAACAGCTGTCTAAAGATGTCCTTATCGAAGGTTTGTGCGCGTTCGCCTAGAGCGCACTGCATAGCCCTCAGCATTTTGAGTGGCTTACGGTCTCCAAGTTCTTCTTTCGAGATTAACTGATGTAGTTTCTCACGCTCGGAGACAGTGGTGCGGCACGGATGGCAGACTTCAGATCGTTTGTACGGGTCCTCACTCGTGGAAGAGTAGATACGATGACGTCACGGACTTCAGAGATGATGCTCGCTGGTAGAGAGGACAAAACATGATCGTATTTCGTCCTGCTAGTGGTGATCCTCCCAAGTTGAATTGTGATTCCACTTGGTGGAACCAAATAAATGGATCACCCGGCCAGAAGACGGGGAGCTTTACGCTCAAGTGGGAGATGGCACCAGCGTCGTCAGGCATCTTCTCCTATGCTTGCTAACGTACAAGCAAGACGACAAGTTCCCAATGAAGGAGTGGAGGTTGAGACGAGCGCAGGCACAGAGCGCACGGCAGGGTGAGGGGCAGAGGGCACGAGCGACATTACAGTCTGGTCCTAGTCGCTCGGGTGAAGGGGGTGGTGGGCACGACGACGTTACAGTCTGGTCCTAGTCGTTCGGGTGAGGGGGTGATGGGCACGAACGACTTACAGTCTAGTCCTAGTCGTTCGGTGAAGGGGGTGATGGGCACGAACGACATTACAGTCTAGTCCTAGTCGTTCGGGTGGAAGGGTAATCCAGCTCCGGGTCACCAATTGTTGGTTTACGTCGTCGTCGTCGTTGGCCTAGGCAAGCTACGGCTTGGGACCGTAGCGCATCTATCCGGTATAGGTTAACTGGATGATGTAGCCATAAGCACTGCCGCTAGTTAAGTGCCAACCAGTGATTATCTCACTAGCCGTATTGAGTCCGTTAGGCGAAACTACGACAGTACAAAGGTGGAAAATATAACCTTTGGTTTTTTATTTTATTTGTAAATGGACATGGCATTAGATTAAAATAAATATTTGAATATAAATAATTAACTGACAATTGTGATATATAATTAATTATGTTTACATACAATAAAATAATATAGTATACATAAAATTAGTATTAATGTGGTTCACAATTGAATTATAATGGGGTAACTAATTTAAAATGAATTTATACTATTCCGAAATTCAAGACGGTAAAATTAACATTTAACTTGAAACTAAAATAAGAGTATTCACTACACTATCATATCATGCGTGCACGTTGGCTGCTCTGAGGTTAAATCCCTTGTTTGTGCTTTGAAATTACGTATATTGTCATATATTCCCCATTTGTAAATAGCAAACTATATATAACTTATAAATATTCCTTTAATTACTTAGTTCTGATTTCACTCACGGGGTCCTGTACCATTTCTGTACTATGTCTATGTATTTGCTTTACTGTGATTACTGTGTCTCTCTAGTCTGTATTCCTCTCATACATCCCTGTAATGACTCATATATTCAACTGGATTAAAGTATTAAAATTATAACATTTGTCCTTATATAATTATCTGCAATTTGTTGATCTATTTCGGACTTGAATACTTAATATTAAATTGAACACCAAATTAAATACTAAATATTTCCATATTTCGTGTTCATTGTATGGTAGTTAGTCTAGTGCTTGCATAATACCGAAAATTTTCAATACCGGTATTTGGAGGCAATTATGCTAAGCCGGTATTGATACCGGTATTATGAAAAAAATAATTTATTTTGATTTATTATGGTGCCACCCTACCAACCCACCCACAGTCTGAGGGACTTGCAGTACTCACCATATTTACTATAAATTAATGACCAACTCCAAATAGATGGCATTCTATTCGAAAAAGTTTATACAGTAAATTACTAAATTGTAATAAAAATATTATTTGAATTTTTTTTTAGCATATTATTATACAATACTCTACAATGTGAAAATCCAAGTGACAAATGTAAGAAGAAAGAACGGATGCATTGGATTTGGGAACGCGATGATTTGAAATCGTGTGCAAACGTTTTTGAACGTATCTAATACGTTTTAAAATGTTTGAAGCGAAAAAATTGACAAAATACGTTACAGTTTAAAGCATACTTATAAAGTCTCCTAGAACACGATAAATCTGGTTTATAAGAATTATTTATGTATAATAATAATAATATATATATATATATATATATGTCTGCATAAAGAGTTTTTGTTTGTTTGTTTGTTTGTTATAACCTCTTTTCATGATCCATACATAATATAAATTTATAAAAGTTAGTGCAATAAATATTTTCTTTGATAGAAAGGAATAAAACGAAAAAAAGAGGTTAACTGCAAAATACCCCGAAACTTTTTTTTTCTCCGAATCCTCCAAAAACAGTTTATTTGCCTATCGGAGGACTAAATGCCTAAATTTACAATAGCAATTTTTGGTCATACCGAAAACCTATAATATCGGTATCGGTATTATTTGTACTTCTTCAATACGGTATTAATACCGGTTTAACCCCTAGTAGTTACCCCGTATACTGCTATGGGCAGTGGCGGATTATCACTGAGGCTATTTAGGCTGAAGCCCCAGGCTCCCATGTTTGAGAGGCCCCCTAATCAACTGAGTTTCGATGATATAATTGATTTTGCAAACTTCTTTGATTAAACATGACAGAGTACACAAACTGACAAATTCCTGTTTTATTTTATGTTTTATAGGCCCTAAAGTAAGTTTGTT